>JAPYZJ010005151.1:0-15343 GCA_030522765.1 Ophioninae sp. B BG-2022a
TTAATTCGAACTTTCGTGTTAATTCGAACTTTCGTTAATTCGTGTTAATTCGAACTTTCGTTAATTCGTGTTAATTCGAACTTTCGTTAATTCGTGTTATTTCAAACTTTTGTGTTAATTCGAATTTTCGTATTAATTCGAACGTTCGTGTTAATACGAACTTTCCTATTAATTCGAACTTCCGTGTTAATTCCAACTTTCGTATTAATTCGAACTTTCGTGTTAATTCGAATTTTCGTGTTAATTCGAATTTTCGTGTTAATTCGAACTTTCGTTAAATCATGTTAATTCGAACTTCCGTTAATTCGTGTTAATTCGAACTTTCGTGTAACTTCGTGTTAAAATTTGCGTTTTCGTGTTACAGCTCAAAGATGATGGAACTATGGATATCGAGAAAGCGATTAACGAACTGCCAACGCGTATTCCTGATCACGACAGGATCGCCGCAGCAATGCGCGAATGTGGCGCTATAAGTACGTATTTACCTGTCGATTTATCAATATCCCGAATTATTTGACATCTGCTTTTATGTTTTACTATTCTCTTCTAATTCAGAGAGCAAAGATGACTGCGAAACCGCTAATGATATTTGGAAGTGTTTCGCCGAGAAAAACGTGAGTCATCGACTTAACGATTTGACCTACAATACTTTTTTTACAAACGTCATTTCATCATAAGCGAAATCATTTTGGAAAAGTTTTTTTTTTTGCCAGTGAAACCAAACGAACAACGATAGCTATTGACGTAGTTATTGTTTGGGTTTGTTCGGATAACTGTTAATGCAGTTTTTGTTTTTTGTTTGGGTTTGATAACAAATATTAACAGTTATATCGATTTTTCCAAACGCACTTCGATTTTGACAAAAAAACCGAACGAATAAGAATAACTTTTTATTTGAATCGCCATATTTACGGAAAATGTCTAAAATCAATTTGATAATTGAATTCCTAAGTGAATAACTCGATAAATGATAAGTTTTTGACAAATAAACCGAACGAACATCGATAACCGTTAATGTAGTTTTGTTCATTTGGCTCCTTTGTTATAGTCTGGAAATATATTTCCTTATTCAGGTCAATATTTAATAAAAATTAATTATGTTAATCATTACGATAATCATTAATTAATGACCAATAGTTAATTCATGACAAAGCTAATGATGGTTTATTAATGAATGGTAAGTGATCGTCGTTTGTTTAGTTTCTTAGTAAAAACCTTGTCATTCAAAGTTGTTTATTTAGCAAATTAATTGTTCAATCAATTTGTGAAATTTTATTGAAAATATGACGATTTCTTTTCGTTCAAAATCTTTGTTCTACGCAATGATAGACACGTCATTTTATACACTCTTGAAAACGTGGCTAATTGAATTTTAGAAAATTACCAATTTCATAAAATGATCAACTTTCCTTGCTTCTGTGATTTATTTTTTTGTAATTTAAAGGTATATAGTAAATTATGGTTTAGTCAATTATTCTCAATTTTTAGCTGAAATGACTGAAAGGACAAAGGGTTGTCCCTTAGATGGTCCTTACATCGACATATTTTCTTTTTTTCAGGCTCTACCACCGAAGCGAAACCCACAACGTCCTCTTTGAACGTGAACACGCGAATCCACGATTATAATTGAAACCGATTGCTAGACCGTTTTATATACCAACATTCTTGTGCACATACACTGTTGTAGCAAAGTTCTATAATAAACATTATTTATCGCACGAAATTCATTGACTCGGATGTTTAAATTTATTTCAAAATACCTGCCAATTTTTATATTGAAAAAAAAAATTGACGAGTTTTTTTTATTCCTCGGGTAACTTGGGAGGAGCTCGAATTTGACGCGGCATATTCGATAGTCAAAAAAAGTCGATTTATATCTATCTATAATATTACTCAATTGTCATATTTGATTGATGATATAATTGTCAAATTATATTAATTAGGTGAGTTTCAAATTATACTAATTAGGTATTTGTCAAATTACACTAATTGGGTAATTTTTAAATCATACTAATTATGTAATTTTGAAATGATAATTTTCAAATAATTAAGTATAATTCGACAATTACGTAATTAGGGGAATTATCGCGAAATTAAAATGGGGAATTAGGAGATTCGGTCAATGATTAATGTAGCTTCCAATTGGGAGTGTTCATGCAAAACCAGGTGATCAGTTATATCAGAATTGATCGCGTAAACCAACCCAAACAAACCCAAACAATTCTTTGCTTTTTTCTCCTCGACATCGTTATTACAAAATTGAATTTCGTGTTCTAAGAAAAGGAAAAAAAAGGAAGTTCGTTGAATATCTTACTGGATTGTAACGGATAGTGATCGAATGGAAAATTTTAAGCTGCGCGATTGATCCTCTCGGGTTGTATATTTCCGTACCCGAGGAAAACCTGAACGTTCGCATTTAAACGAGCTTTAAAGTCTGGATGAATAAATTATCATTGAGGGAAATGCAAAACTAGATATTAGTTTTTCCAGTCAACGACCACGAGTATTGTGGAATAATGTTGATCGCACAAACTTGTCAAACGTGTATTTTCATTTCGTCTTTCCTGATTTCGTATGGATCGAAGATCATTAATGTTTCATGAAGATTAGACTTTTTTTCGAACTCAAAATACGTATAAAACGTACTATGTTTGATATTATTTTTTTCAATGTAATTTTATCAATGTGTATCTTTACTTACTGGATCGACTAAAAAGTTAGCTCAAAACTTAAACGTGGAATTACAAGCCTAGATCGTATTGAACGAGTTTACCCTTACAAATAGCTAATTAAATAATAAATGAACATGGAAAATTTTAATTCGTCACTTTTAGTAATAAGTCGATTCATTTTCGACGATATTGTCGTGTGGTCGTTTTTGTTTCTTTGGGTGAGATTTTCTCAATGACTGTACATCCGTTTCAATTGTGCAACAAAAAATATCTCTATTTTTAAATCTAATTAGTAATTTCAGACGATTTTGAAAAAATGTCCAAATCCTGCGTCGTTTGGGTTTCGAAAACGTTACTCCAAAAAAAATCGAACCTAGTGACGCGACTAACACAACGATTTAAAAAAGTCAAAAAAACAAAAAATGCGGTGCCTAATAAAACCATGCTTTATTAAAGCTGTTTCAAGTGTCTCAAATTGCTCGTTTGTGATTCGAGAAAAAAGCTGGAAAATACGCATGAAAAATTAATTTATCTTCTTTTCATTTTATATTTGTCGTTATATTGTTCTTGTGATGTTCAAACACCATTTTTTACTGATATTAAATTAATTCATTTAATATCACTTTTTCTCCACTCAGATGTAACACCTTGAATGATCGACAACGAAATAATTTCATATTTATCGAACCCGATACGATGCACGACAATTCGTAACGAGGAAACCAAGTTTCTGCTTTCCAAGCACGGAGCATGGAGCACCGGGTGTTTCCTCCTTTGATCCTTCCAATTCAACGGAATTCATTAACAATTCAAATTACTCTAATCAATCACCGTTCGAAGGCGGAAAAAACGACGGCATCGAGAGCATCGTCAACTCTACCAGCTCTTGGAGCAATTCTTTTTGTTTGGAACAAAAGGTATAATAAAGAATAGAATGAAGCAAGTGTCGGCAATGGAAAAAAAGGAGTGAAACAACCATTAAAAAAAATCTTTTCAACTACGAATTTTCCTGCAAGGAAATGAAGAAAAAAAATTATTTTTCACGTTCCTAACCACACAATCGTTACGTAACGAGGACGAGGATAAATCTCGACCTCGTTATCGTTAGCTCTGGTCACACATCGTCTGATTCTTCGCAACGGTTCCGACACATACCGCGCATCTATTTTTTTTTTTTGTTATTTCAAGACATTAATTTCTCGTCCGTAAAACAATGCAAGCGCAAAATGAAAAAGAAAAAACCACGGTTTGCAAATCGTGATAAAGTCTTCTTGCCGACAAATTTTTTCATCGAAAAAAAATTGAATCGATATGAATTTTTGAATCGAAGTCTCTTAAAACTAATTGATTTATTAATTATGTCAATTATCAAATAATTGGAGTCGATAAGTCCTCCGCAAAATTAAAAAAAAATGCGTTGGCCCAAAACGATGCCGATTGCTTGATAGTAAATTATTCATTTGTTCCACAAATTCCGTTCGTTGAATAGAAAAAATTAACTACTCGTTAAAATTGACCGCGTATTACGTTGGCAACAAATTTGCCAATTGCTCAATTTGACGTTTATTATCACCGCGGAGATCGCGAATAGCATAAATGCATTTTAAGGTGCCGTTGTAAATTCAATTTTTATGTAATCTGAAAAATCTCCGCGATCGCGAGACAAAGCGATCGTTCCAACAGATTTTTCTCGTAATCTAAAAGTTTTTCCGGTTATCATCGATTGGAGGAAAAAAAAACATCATTCTGATGGAAAGTTGGCTAGTATTCTTCCAGTGGAATAAAACTCGTATCGGCATCTAGAAACGTTTCGCTTCAGTTCGAGGTAATTGAGTTTTTAAAGGAGTTTAATTTTTTTTGTTTTTCAAAGCATCGAGATCGTTCCAGGCGACGTAAGAGTATCACGGCGACAGTAATTAGACTGTTGTATTAAAATTGAATGCACATTTATTACAAAACGAGGCGTTGGTACTTTGTCACGTAAATGCGTCATGAATTAACCGTAAGTACGTGTACGATTCATTATACATTTTACACAACGATTAAACCGTGCAATTTGCTTCAAGTGCAATTTTCTTTAAGTTATGAGTCGCGTCAGTCAGCTCTGAATCATTTACGTGAATCTGAATCTCTCAGAATTATTCTGAATGACTAAGTTTGTATTATTATTACTTTAAGTCTTTAATTCCCAGTGTCACCTGTAGGTGACATATGTTTAGTCGTGATTTTATACCATAGTTAAATATATTTTTATTTTATTTTTTCTAATAATTAGTATTTTTTTATTGTTTGTTCCATCCCGTACACCCTTCGGGTTTTTACGGTCCCCTCCTCTTCTCTCGGTTTCGTCCTGTTTTTCCCCCCACCTTGTTTTCCTCCTGTTTTTCCTCCTATTCCTACCTTGATTCCTCCTATTCCTCCTATTCCTACCTTGATTCCTCCTATTCCTCCTATTTTTTCCTCCAATTCCTACCTTGATTCCTCCTGTCCCCTCCTCTTGCGGCCGCAACCGAATTACCCCCTTTGTACCGTATTCACCGTGCCATTTCTGGCGCGGGCATAGGGAAACTGCGGAAAATCCATGCCAGTACAGCCGGTCCCAAGTTCACCTTCCGGCAGCGGAACGAGTTCCATCGAAAAAAAATCTCGACCGCTACCGGGATTTGAACCCGGGACCTCCCGATCCGCTGGCCGCGCCTTAGCCCGCATGGCCAACGGATCAGTTTTTCTAATAATTACTAATGGCATTGAATACTACTTTTAATTTTTTCTATGTGACAACACACATCACTAATCAGTTATCAATGTCACTAGGTTATTTCGCGGCAATTGGAAAGAAAGTTTGTGCTACCGACTGTGATAAAACGTGCTATAAAAATGTCTAGACCGTAAGTATCGTTTTTTAAAATTATTGTGTGCTTTAGTTATATACGCAACCTATACTTGACACATATTTCCTCGAAAAAATAACTAATAATTTTATGATATTAAAAATCACCCCCTCCCCTGTAAATCGGGAGGAGGTTGATTTTTAGATTTTTTTCTTATTTTTCTTTTTCAATTAACACATATTTACTCGATCATTAAACTAAAATTATAAAACTTTATTACTTTAGACATGGGAATTGAAGAGGTAAGGACATGTCGAAGACGTACCACGTGACACACGAGTACGAGAGAGATAGTCGAAATTTAAAAATCTCCATTTCTCAAGGACGAAACATTTTTACCGTAAAATGCAAAATCTTCATTGATTACACAAATTCACGAAGTTTCTGAATCCTCAGCTTCGTTGATCAAGTGCTATTAGTACTTTCGAATGACCTGAAAATGTTTTTTTTTTTCTTTCAATACTGTGCTATTTTCTGATTGAATACTAATATATCCGGTTCTCAGTGCGATCGGAGAACCGGAAGTCTCGACGCGGCTAGATGCGATTTCGGGTATTCTGCTTGACACGCCCATCGTTCCTAATGTTCGAGATCGTCGATCGAGGCAACAATGGGCCTCAATGATCCTGATTTAATAAACGATTCCGTAAATGCGATTTCGTAATTTCGGAAAATTCCACTTCTCCCAATGAATAATTAAGAAACTCGTTAAGGTGAGTATAAAAATCTTATAGTTTATTTAGCAGCTCGGTGGATTTGTTTTTCGTCTTGCACTACGGAGGTCTCTCGTGTGTCAGCGCGTAAAGTGTGACGAAAAGTCTTTGTTCTCTATACGCCCTCTGTGTGTACTCTACCGGTAAAATGATTAGACGCCACATTGAGCGAGCTATTTTTCCCAGCGTCGGTATTCTAGATTACGCCTTTTTCGATTTTTTTCCGTCGGTAAAATGGATACCTGTTGTGAGAACGCGAACAAAAAAAACGGGGGTAAGTGCTGCCCCCAATGAGCGGCGAAACACGCGTTCCTCTTTTCCCAAACAGTGTCCCGTGTTCGCTGCAGCATGGTGCATCGTCGAAGAGAATCGAATAGACAACGCGCTGAACGTTTCAATTTATAACGGTTTTTTTTTTCAAATAAATTTTGCGTTACAATTCACCAAATATGGGAGATAAAGGTACGTTTCGAAGATACCGTCGATTGGTGAGATTCACGTGTGAGATTCGATTGGTTAACGAAGCACGTCGGGTATAACCCTGTAATACATATATATTTTACGAATCCAGTCGATACGTATACACCGCGTAGTGGCAAACCGAGAATTTCCGAACGCGGCCCGGTCCAAATACGAATGTGACCCATATAACGTTCACGTGCGTTCATCTTTTTTCGTCAACCGCCCCTCAACCGGAAGTGAGAGTTTAACCGAGTCATTTGAATTTAAATGTGACTGGAGCAATTTACGCTAAAGTCAAGGTTACCTCGACACGTAATGTATACGTTAATTCTTGTCTCCGGTATGAAGTAACCATGCTAAGGATGAAAACCGTTTTGTCGCATTTCGAGAGACTCGTTATATTCGCGAATAATGACACGATTGTACTGAAATTCGCACAGTGCATGAGTGTAACGGTAACGTCAACCGGCAGAGCTGGAATTAAGAGAAGGAGAGGGGGGGGGGAGGGTGCAAGGGGGCGCAAACGTTGAGCCCCAAGAAAACGGTTGCCGGAATTCAAATTTTTAGGTTAAATTGCCATACGTACGGAAAACAAATTTTGTAAAACAATCATTGCAGCAATGTAATATGAAATAGAACGTATTCGTTCTTTTCAAAAGCAATTTTTTTTTAACAATTTTATTTTTTGCATTTTCGTAAAGAACAATTGAAAAACGTTGTTTGAGCCGAGCCCTTTTGGGTTTCGAAATGAATCGTATTCGAAAAGAGCAATTCTCGTATCGTTTGGGGGGATTGGACGTTGTAAATGTGTAATCTGCAAGAGAGAAATTGGTGAGCTTCTGAAAAGATGACCCAGTTTCGAAAATGAGTTGGTCCAATTACCATAAGTAATTAATCTATAGAAAAAGGATAATGAAAATGCATAAAGGAGCGATTCTACTGTCGAGGATTTTAGAATCGCAATTTTAGAGTTACGCCCCAGGATCGAAGACACATACGGAATGCACTCGATGCTAATTATGTAAAATTGGAATGAACAGCGTTCGATTTAAAAAATGAGAATGAATGAAAAATCGGCTACGAAAAAACGATGAGAAAAAAAATCCCCATTCAAATTTATCACGATTCATGAGTTTTATCAATATTAATGTTTTTTTGGTAAAAAGAATTCCCGCAAAGTATCATTGATTTAATTATGGATGAAAAAAAATTCCTTTCGTATGTTTTAGGAAATTTACGTATGTCGTTTTTTGATATTTTGTTTTTTTTTAATGACTTATTGCGATACTAGAAAAAAAAAATTTTGTTGAAAATAAGATTAGGGATCTTTCAAAGAATCGTTGTCTCAGGCTCTCCAAGTGTTCGAATGCTGGGCCGGCCAAACTGCTCGGAAACATTCAAGGCTCCGTCACTTCCGACTCGTGATATTTGTTATCAAAGTTAGCGAGTTTTCACATTTCACCTACAGCGACTATATAAATGCTAATTTTAGCTTCCTTCTTTCAATATTACGAATAAAGGCTTGCACAGAATTTCATCAGTAATGAATACCAGTTTGCGTATAACGTTTATCCAAATCGGCTATAAAAAAAACTTTGACATTTTCATCTTTTTCCCGAATACCGAAAAGAGTCAAATTCGTATCGAGGTTAGAAGCGCGAAATTGTACGATCGTCATTGCGGAGCTTCACGGTACACGAGTATGTCCTCACGGAGGTTTATTTCACGGCTTGGAGCGATCCGAGGCAGAACTCAATTAAAAGTTTGACGCTCAGCCTCCGAATGTCTCTATAATTTACTCACGTTTTACGAGGGAAAACATTTTTACGACTTGGAAACTTTTCGAAACAGTCTTCTTTCGATCCGTGTGAATTCGAAAGCGGGAGAATCTTACGAACAAGTTTTGTTCAAAAAATGAGGTGACTTTGAATTTTTCTCGAAAAATATTTATTTATTCGTCAATATCGATTTTGTCCCTTTCAGAGTAATCCAACTCAGAAATAATACACTTGGATATTATATTCGATCCCCGTTCTTTCGTTGCTCTTTTCAGTTTTGAAAACAGAAAAAAAAAAAAATAAACTAAATATGCAAAATGACTGATAACGTCGAGATATCTTGGAGGGACGTGTACCAACGTTACAAAAATAAGTCAAAAATCAATCGTACGTAGCCCGTGAGAATTCGAAAAATCACTTCATTTTTTTCAAAAAATCAAGTACGACTAAAAAAGAAATGTTACAGTCGTACGTTAATGCCTCATTACTCCACTATTACTGAAAACGATAGAAGTCACAAATTCTTCGCAGAAATGACCTAAAAACCCAGTTTTTGACAAACTTCCGGTATTCCCAAATTACGAATTTGATAGGTCCAAGTGATCACAGTTCTTCACTGTTTCTCTAGAACTGACCGTTTGTAAACATTGAGTCTCGATTAAAAAGAAAAAAATTTTAGCTTTTATCACTTCGATATTTCCATTGCGCGTCAAAGTTCGTTATGCGATTTCAGAACATCACGTGCACTTCAGCGGTGGCAGTGGGACGGGCAAAGACAACAATATTATGATACAGCCTCAACGTCACGGGCACATAGACGCGCATCTCGGTTTTCTACAACTCCATCACAGGCAATTATGATTCGAATATAAATAATCCATAATATGTATCCGTTAATTGGACATTATTTTTTCATAATTTTTTTGAACATTTCCGAAGTGTGTTGAGCACGTAATGTCAAATTTGAAAAAAGCTCAGCATCGTGATAAGTAAAATCGAAACTTCAACAGCGAAATATCCATGGTCGTTGGAATCATTTATTTCGGCAAGTTGCATCTGCATCTACACATTTAACTATTAACTGATAAGGAACGACTCACAACAGCCGTATAATTGAAGAGTTTCGAAAGGATAACTTATATATTCACTTTTCAATTTTTTGACGGACTAAAAACGAAAAAATTTTTATTTGTGTACTAGCTGTGCTCTGTAATGCTTCGCTGTGGTTGCATGGGTGAGAAATGAACAACAAAAGACAGCATACGTTTCATTTAAGTTTAATTTTTTAATACTTGTGGGTGAGTAATATTTTTTGTTCGGGTTTGTTTGGGTTTGTTTTGTTGTATGATAACCAAACAAACCCAAACAAACCCAAACAAAACTAATGTGAATTACGATGGTTACATTGCCAGAGTTATTGTTCTTAATTCATTGTAATTAAGATTTGAAAATAAAATCATCATTCTTACGTGAAGAATTATAAAAAAAACATGCAATTTATTTAAATTTACGCCGAGCGGAGCGGACGGGGTTTTCTAGTTCAAGATAGAAGAGAATAGAGTATATCAATTTATAAGCAATTGGCTGCAAGTGCACCCTTTGCAGGCTCCTTCCGGCGGCCATGGAAGTGTCCTCGAATAATTGCATTTTCGTCGAGAGATAAAAACGATTACGTTGAAATAAATGTGGAAAATTTACTTCGATGTTTTTATCACTCTTCGCTAGATATCACATAGACTTTTCGGTCCCGTGGAACGTTTGTATACATGGGGAAGGTCAGAGTATAGCTCCCGCCGTTGTGGTGGAAAACTCGAATTCCAATTGCTCTGTGATTGACTTCGCACAGGACAAGGACGGCCTAAGGTGAGTACGAGATTATTGAGTTTCATTGTTACACTATTAATTTCAACGTAATTCATTTTTCGTTTCCGTTACACCGTTAATTCTATCGTAATTCATTTTTCGTTCCCAATTAAAAAGAGCTTAAAGAATTATATTCCATTAAAATATAATACAGGAAACACGTATACACGCTTGCATTTAATGCACAGTTTGTTTGACAAAAGCATGTATGCCTACAGTTTTTATGGAAATTAATTATTATGGAAATTAATTTTTGTGGAAATTAATTATTATAGAAATTAATTTTTGTGGAAATTAATTATTATAGAAATTAATTTTTGTGGAAATTAATTATTATAGAAATTAATTATTATGGAAATTAATTATTGTGGAAATTAATTATTATGGAAATTAATTATTGTGGAAATTAATTATTATGGAAATTAATTATTGTGGAAATTAATTATTATGGAAATTAATTTTTGTGGAAATTAATTATTATGGAAATTAATTTTTCTGGAAATGAATTATTATGGAATTTAATTTTTGTGGAAATTAATTATTATGAAAATTAATTTTTGTGGAAATTAATTATTATGGAAATTAATTTTTATGAAAATTAAAGGGCACACGAAAACTCGAGCAGGTGGAAAAACGTATTTGACCTTTTCCCCCATCTAACCACGTAAACACGTAAAAATAAAAATGTCGACAAACGAAGCCACGAAGGTAACGTGAACTAACAATCAATTTTTTTTTCTCTCAGGTTAAAAGTCGATCTACTGGCCTACAAGGAGAAAATAATAAAGGAGGAAGTTCAGCTGAAGTGTTGCAGAGCAGGCACGCCATTGAATATTCTTATACACGCCCGTGTCCTTGGCAAGGACAAGGGAACACCATTGCTGAGAAACGGCATTAAAAGTGTCGGAATCGAAGCGGACGAGGATGAGGATGACGACGATGACGACGACGAGAACAATGACGAAGTTTCGGAATAAGACAATGAATGCGTTGAGACAGTCGCCAACATTAAACGCATTTCATTGTTTTCGCATTTGAAGATATTCTAGAGGAGGATTTGTAACGGACATGAAAGGTCGAACGACCTTAAAGCTTTTTCGTGGATAGTTTTCGTATGATCGGATTTATCGCGAAAATACGCGGTAATTTGTGCTTGAAGAGCAGTAGCAAAGAAATCCTCGTAAATCGCTTTTGTCCGCGCCCGTTTCGTCGCTCACTTCAAAAGAGCGGTAGACAACGATCACCTATTTCTCTCTCTCGAGAATGTATATACGTGGGGGGATACCAAAAGGAAACCGAGTTTATTTAAAAAATGTTAAATATTTAATTATTTGAAGAATTTAATTCTCTTAAACGAACCTTCTTCGTTGAAACTAATACGCTTGTTCAATTGTTTATCCCATTATTCGAGACAATTCGTTTATAGTTGTCTTCTCTAACGGCTGATATCTGAGTCGGTTCTTGTTCTTAACTTGAAGATCTTTTGGAACATACGGTGGATAAACGAGCCCACTTATACCGAAAAAATGATCAAAACATATTATCGGTCAGGTGTTAGACTTCATTTGACAAGTTTTGTGAGCGAAACGAAATCGTTATTCGTAAATCGTCATCGGCAATCGTAAAATTTTTTTAAATCGTCATCGGCAATCGTAAAATTTTTTTAAATCGTCATCGGCAATCGTAAAATTTTTTTAAATCNATTTTTTTAAATCGTCATCGGCAATCGTAAAATTTTTTTAAATCGTCATCGGCAATCGTAAAATTTTTTTAAATCGTCATCGGCAATCGTAAAATTTTTATAAATCGTCATCGGCAATCGTAAAATTTTTATAAATCGTCATCGGCAATCGTAAAATTTTTTTAAACCATCATCGGCAATCGTAAAATTTTTCTAGATCGTTTCGAAACGTTCCTTCCAAAGAACAGCCGGCTTTCGAGAAACTTCGCATTCGCTGCGCAGTTTCGGCACGGATTTGACAGCTACACTTCCGTTAAAACTTGCTGAACCAAACTCGCAGTCACTTTAGACAGTTCCGCAACTTCTGTTGGCTTTTCCGTTGGTCTTCATCGGCTTTTGCAAATGTTGGCAAAAATTTATCGATTTTTACCGTCGTAGGATGGTTAGGGGGAAGTTGACTATCAAATGATACTTCACTTCTTTTTAAATGGAAAAGCCACTCGAATACATGCGTTTTTCAAGTAGTATCGTTCTTGCAGTCTTTTCTTGAAACGTCAAGAAATTCTGTGTTCGTTTTTTCCAACAGTGACGATTGGCATGACTTAGAAAGTCGAGTTCTATACAGTCCTACCGCGCTAACACCGTACCACAAAAACTTCATCCCTTGTAAACGTCATTTCGATTTCTTTTGGGTATCCTCTCGTCTATATATGTACATATATGTGTATATACATATACATATATATATATATATTTTAATATCGTTTTTCTACAATGAAGAAAACGCCCCCGCAAAGCGATTGACGAACGTGTTACGCACGACCGAGCAATTATTGACGAATTTGTGAACGAGAAACGTTGCGCTTGTATAAACGTCTCCATAAAATACAATCGTTTCGGTACAACGCGAAAGTTTAACGGGATTCATAATAAATCGTACTTTCGGAGAGTACTGTATTTATTGCCGTTCGCGATTCACATGGTTGCCTCGATGCTTCGTGCAAATTGAATGATTTGTGAATACTCTATCAGGATTCGTGAAATCAATCGTTCGGGGCTTGGTAAATCCAGGGGTGATATCAAGCCAGTAAAAAAGTAAGGTTAACTGAGAATGCTCTTGTCCAACAGAGAATTCTCGTTTTATCGGTGTTAATTCGATATTGAAAAATTTGTAGTAACGAGTTTCCGGAATGAATCGCAATTGTTATTTTCCTAGCAGAAGAGTGCCGTTCGAAGGTTTAAAAAGTTGATTTCCGTAGTCGATCTGGACTGGTGTCGCCCCTTAAGGAAGCATTCTTCGATAAAAAAAAAACATTAACGAATCGTAGCCTCGGATATTCCGGGCTTTAGGATATTACCAACAGTGAGTCACAGATTTAATAATCGTGGAAAATACGAGTGCCACGGTTGATGTCCGCAATGGTCGGTACTCTACCTTACCGGACGCAGGCCTTCCGATACTAAATATACATTTATAATACATAAAGGAAAGTTATTTTATTTTCTTCGAGATCCTAAAGAAAATCGTCAAGATTACGTACTTTCCATAATTCACATTTCCCGATTCGTCGGCGTTACGTCCTCTGAACAATCCCTTTTTCATTCGTAGGGTTGACTGGATACGGTTGAAACAATTTAGCTTTTATCGTTTATAATTTTATTGTTTATAAACCAAATGACGATTATGGTACGTGAAATTCAAATGTGAAGTTTTAGCTACAATATGGCAGTATCATTACAGTTCTCGGATTACTATTTTTAGAAATATATGGAATTTAAAAAAATATATATTTTGAATATAAATTCCGTATCTATTTTTAGAATTTTTTTTCTTCTTTTTTTCTCTTCTCTTTTTTTCTTTCTTTCTCTCTCTCCCTTTTTCTCTACGAAATGCACACAAAAAATCACCGAAACCGTAATGATGAACTGATTGGAAAAAATTAAAAACCTTTGGCGTTTTTCATTCAGGATATTTTATAACAAAATTTACGTTCATATATTTCCATCGAATTAAACTTGCCGACTACACACGATCATTATCCAGATAAGTTAAAGAATACAAAATTATCGATAGTTTTTTTTTAATACCAAAAAATAATTTTAAACACTAGAAGAATAATAATTTAACAGTTTCGGCGCGTGAAATTTTCGGATCGTCACCCAGGACACGAATTTCAACAAAAAAAAATTCCTTACGCTATTGCATCACGAGAGCTACGGATAGAGCTCTTTTACATATTCATTAATACTATTTTGTGGACGGAAGTAAAGAGATTTACATTCTCCAAAAAATAACTACTCTCATAAATAAATAAATATATATGTGGGCGTGTGTATGTATATGTATACAGGATTACTGGGAATTATTCGCCTTCCGCGTAGGAGATGAATTTAGCACTATATTAGAGTAATTTAATCCAAATGATAAGGGGTCGGGAAATGATAATTTTCGAAAAAAAACCGTCTCGAAAACTTTCGGAGAAAAGAATCTGGTTATTGACAATAAATAAAAAAAAAATATCGAACTTCCGATGCAACAAATTTGGTCCGATCTGATAGCAAGCAAAGTCCAAAAACGGTTAAACTACTCTACAACATTTAATTGTGTGTAAAAACGCACATAAGTGATTTCGAGAAATAAAACATTGTTTGGGAAGATGTAATTATTATCGAAAAATTATAAAGCTTGTACCTTTCTCACGATGAACGAAGTTAAAAAAAAACCTCTTTGTTCTGAGAATTTTTTCCGAACTACGTAAACGTTACGAATATTTTAAAAATAATAATTGCACCTTTGTAGAAAATATTTCACTTTTTGGAAAAAGCTTCTCTGTGCTTTCACTCGCCATATATTTTGCATCAAAAGCGATGGATATTTTTTAAGTAGTTTTTCTTGCCAAAATTCGTTTTTTTTTTAGAAAAAATATGAAAATCGATGTCTTAGAAAATGAGGAATTTTTGGCCCCATATGTATCGTGGTAAATAACTCTAATGTAGTCATAGATTCGTTTTCCGAACGGGATGTGGGTAATAGGGTAATCTGGTCTAGGAGTACGCACTTAAAGTTCAAAATATTCTAAAAAAAAATAAATATGAAGTCTACGAAATCAAATAAGCATCTATTACGTTTGCAATTTAAACATCTTTCATAAAGTAACATAAAAAAAACCAAATTTAAAAAATTTCACTAAAAATAACAAAAATAATCAGAAATTGGAATTGCGTACTCTTACAAGTACTATTGGATAAGAGTACGCGAGTACGAGCGAAATTCAACGCCATC
>JAPYZJ010005152.1:0-13410 GCA_030522765.1 Ophioninae sp. B BG-2022a
GTTGTATTCTTGCCCAGACGAAAGCAGAATTTGATTGCGTAACGTTGTTCGATTGTTGACTCCATCGCGCCGTGTCGAAAACTCAATTACAGAGGTTCATGAAAACATCTCGCCTACCGCTCCGACAGCTCAGAGCCGACCGACTCGGGTTGCGTCTGACAGCTTGGACATCCCACCACCTGCCCCAAGCGTCGGAACGCGCGGGAATGTACACTCGCGTCCGGAAAAAAATCAGGCTCATTACTTTTGGGATGGACCATGTTTGTATTATAAATGCGAAACTTTGATTTTCCTATTTAGGTAAATTAAAACATTTTGTACCATTAAAACATTTTAATGGTTCTTAAACATTCCAAATTACAAACATAGGCATATAATATACTGTAATACAAAGAGATAAACTACACACGCAATATACGAAAAAACTCTGTGCTACTAACGTAGAATGTCTGTTATTTGAGTTTGTTTTTGACAAGCTTTTGTTCGGTAGTAAGAACTTCGTACACCATTGTGAATTCGTGACAACATTGTTTTCATAAGATCATCATCAAGATCATCAGCGTTTCCGCAGCCTTCAGAGCTTCAGACACACTCAAAGTTGGATGAATCTCCTCTGGTTCGTCATCATCACCGTCGCTATCTTTGCTATTCATGTCGTTGGCGATGATATTTTCCACAACGTTTTCATCAGACGGTTCTTCACAAGTGGCGACAGCATCAACGATCCACGCGTCTTGTTTAAAGTCCTCGTTTGTTATGGGTAACTGATGCTTATCAATAGCCCTCGCCCAAATGCTCAGCGGAACGTCGCCTTCTTCGTCAAAATCATCTGCGTTCGAAGTTATGGTACTTTCTACAGGGTGCGCCAGAGAAACCTACTTATTTGAAAGGTCAATAAAAAGAAAAGTACTTCAATTATTGTTAAAAATTTTTTTTATCTAAGAATACAATATCCCAATTTTTTTTCATGCAGTCTTGAAAATGACATCGGATAAATGGCGACCCCCCATTGCGCATACACTGATGAAGTCGATTTTTGAAATTCGTATCCACTCTTTGCAGCATATCAATCGGTATGTTGGCAATGGCGGCGCGAATGTTGTTCTTGAGGTGTGCTATGGTCCGTGGACGATCGACATAAACCAGAGATTTCAAATAACCCCATAAAAAGAAATCGCATGGAGTCAAATCTGGAGAGCGTGCCGGGCATTGGAAATCGCCTCTGAGAGAGATGAGGCGGTCGGGGAAATGTCGCAACAAATTCATTGAGTCTCCTGCTGTATGTGCTGTGGCTCCATCTTGCTGAAACCACACGTTCCTAACGTATATTTCTTCGAGTCTTGGAGGAAAAACTCTTCGATATTTTCCGGAGTTCTGATGGTCCGTTGAAGTACATTTCTGGGTTTAGCGACACTTCCACACTCCCGAAATGAGTTAACCAACGACAGAATCGAATTACGGCCAGGAACGAGTCTGTGAGGAGGAATTTCAAAGCGAGCGCGGAAGGCACGTTGCGTAGTAACAAGTGAGCGACCGGTAGAAAAGAAGCTCTGAACTGCGAAGGCCCGCTGCTCTCTAGACCAGAGCATGATAGCAACTGACAGGAGGGAAAAACAAACTTGGGAACTTCCCCTTCTAGATGCGCCCCCTCTCGCCCTTCTACCCACCCAACTCACCGCGCGGGAATTTTTTCAAATAAGTCAGTTTCTCTGGCGCACCCTGTACATTACTTCAGACAGAACCAGCATGTTTGTAACAGTTAACAATTGTCCCTTGCTTGAGTTGGATTCAGGCATTTTGAATCATTAGAATAGCATCAAGAACAGTAATCTTTGGGTACTCAACACTACTGCTTCCGCAGCTGTCTAGTAACTGGATCATTTTCAGGACAAGGTTTTTACGAAAATGTGATTTCAAAGCTCGAATAATCGCTTGATCTATGGGTTGCAACACTCATGTCGTGTTTGAAGGCGGAAAGACCAGGGTTATGCTTTTCAAGTTTTCAATATGGGGATGTGCAGAACAGTTGTCAACTAACAGCAGGATTTTCTTGTTCTTCTTCGTAACTTCACGATCCCATGCGCATACCCATTTGTTAAAAATGTCAGCAGTCATCCAGGCTCTTCGATGGCTCTTATAATCCACTGGCAAATGCCGTACATTTTTAAAACATCTGGGACGTTGAGATTTTCCGATTACGAGAAGTTTTTTTTTAACAATGCCACTTATGTTGGCTGACACCATCAAAGTTATTTTCTCCTTTGATAATTTTCCTCCTTAGATTTTTTCACCTTTAAATTTTCATGTGTTGTCTGGAGTTAATTTATAAAACAGTCCGGTCTCATCTGCATTAAAAATTTCATCATTTCTAAATTGCGCACGTAGAGGAGGTCAAAGCTTTTCTAACCAATCGACTACATCACCTTCTTGAAGTGATAAAGACTCGCCAGCAATCTTACCACTGACGATGTTGTGTTTTACTTTAAAACGGTTTATCCAACTCATGGAACCTGTGACATTTTGCATGTCTAACTGTCTAGCAAAAAAGTTTGCTTTCTCTTGTAGCAGAGGTCCATTACCGGGTATTCCTCGGTCGCGCTGAAGCTTGAACCACTGTAACAATGCCTTATCCAGCTGGTCATGAGTAGAAGTCCTTACACGTTTACATTTCAAACCATTGGCATTAAACAGCGGCTCAATCTTATTTTTATTCTTCTTTATTGTGGATATCGTAGAATGAGATATGCCAAACTCCTTTGCGAGGGTTGCATTTGATTCACGGACTTCTAATCGGTGTCATATTGTACTTTTTTCTTCAATTGTAAAACACTTTTGCTTCACAGAACTCATTTTGTCGAGCTTTAAGAACTTGTCATAACAGGTGACAAACACTAACTGTGATTTACGCGCGCCAATAAGGAGAGGTAAGCGCGCGGGGCGAGGTGAAATTGGGGTGCCGAGGTGTTGGTGTGTAGGTTGTGTAAACAAAACATTGCGCGTCGTTTTAACCGGACGTATTATCATAAATACTGGCCGCTATAAGCAGTTGGTCGCTTAAACCGGAGTCGCACTAAACGGTTATATTTTCTCAGTACCTAACTATGAAACCTAACTTGAGTAAACATTATCGTCGCTAAAATCGGTTAGTCGTTATAAGCGAAGTCGTTATATATGGATTCTACTGTAGTTGAATAATTCGCTGAAGTGCCGTACCAGATAATGTTTGGTCTGAATGCGATTTAGACAAATAAGTGTGTGATAATATTAATAAATGTTGAGTAACGGTGACAGGATTAATGGTTGGTTGACTTTGCTGGGGAAAATTTTTGGCTATTGGACAAAAATGAATAGTGTCAAAATCTATTGTTTCTGATTCCACTACTGGTGCCGAATTTTCAATGACATGCCCTTGAGGGTGTTTGACTTTTACGTGGCGCTTGAAGGAATCAAGGCGTTGAAATGTTCTTGCGCACATAACTTCACCACATGTATAGCGTCTCAAGTCGTTATGATATATCTGTATGTATGTATGTAATACATGTTACAATATGTATGTATTGTAACGTGGCAAAATTCGAGCCCGCTACATTCAGCTCCTTCCACCAGTCACAAGGCGATTCCTCAGGGCCAAAATAGAAAAATCAGGATTTATGAATTATTTATTTTTCGTATGAATTATTGTATGTACCGCGCTTCGGGCGAGAGAGCTAAAGCAACCGTCGTTGGACAGCGAGGGAACTACCGTTTCCGGAACTACCGCTATAACGGAGATGAATCGGCGGAGAGTTTCCCGCACGACCAAAATTGTCTTCAAGTAACTCTCCCCTATCCTAACGTATGTCGTTAATGGATGATGAACCAACTAATTACAACGAGGTGTTAAATATATTTTACTTTTGAGGCACGAATGTCTTTCGATGGCTCGTGGTAAGGAAAGAGGAGCGGATTCTCCCGAAGGAGCGGGAATACAATGCAAACCCCGGGGTGGCCACGTGCCGGCAAAGATAGTTTATTCACGCGAGATTTATAAGGCTTAATTTAGTTAACTTTAAAACAACTCACTAGGCTAATTAACTTAAGGACTCGATAACGAAATACAAGTACGTTTAGACCATTCAAACAATTCTGATGCCCGATGGCACTGCATACTTTTCTTTCGCGTTTCCGGAGCCCCGGCCGACCGTGTGGCGGGCGTCTCCCAACTCTCGCTCTCTCGCGACACACCTGCACGTCCTTTCTTTCTCGCGTCTCGCGCCAATCTCCTTCTTACCGTTCACAAGCTCCGCGTGCTCGCCCGACAGATATGCCCCCAGTGCCTTTGATGACTCGCCGTTTTTCCGCGGCAAATTTGAAATTTCCCCCAGCTCCCTAAGATGGCTCCTAACAGAGGGAAAAGAACATTGTTCTCCCAGCGTCGCCGCTTCAAGGTGCAGCTCATGAATGAATTTGGTCTGAACAACCAAATTGTCATCGAGGGTTTTCTAAGCGGGGTTCGAGTACCGCGGAGATACGGTATCGTCAATTCTCACATGTCCGCAGTGCTACTGCATCGCGAGAAATCGGTCGGGAAACCATCGAATGTCGTCAAGGGCCGAGCGTTCGCGAATTTTGGAAACCATCGCGATTAGGTAGGGGTAGAGCATGTCGCTAACGAGAGCGGAAGAGACACCTTGCTCGAGGCACTGTCCGTTGGGTTTTGGAGCGAGCTGGAAGATTCCGAACCATCGATGAGCTTTTTCGTCCGAGAGATTAACTCGAGTAGTTCGCGTATTTTTGTTTGGTTGCGATTCCGATTTGTTTAAATAATTATTCGTCGCGTTCCCATTCCCGATGCGAAAATGAAATTGTGTTGGCGCGTGCCCCGATCTCGGCAGTTCCTGTGGAGTCGCGGCCATTTCTTTGAGGTCGGTAAAATTAGGATTTGAATTGTGCGAAAGTTGCGAGACTGTTGTAGAAATGCTCGCCATTCACGTCAGTAAATCGTAGCCGTGACAAACTTTTCAAAATTATGAAATTAGCTATTAGAGCCGCGAATACACCTCGGGACTAAAGCCCACGGGAAGTCGCCTCTCGTTGTCGTCGTATGTGGGAGATATTAACGTGAGGGCGATTGTGATATCGCCGGGAAGATAGTCGCATTCGATTTTGTGTACTTGAGTTCTTCGATGGATTTTCTTTCCCCGGGATTAGTTCTTGTTAAAGTTCGCGATCGTAAGCGTTCCGGTGGTGCGTCGATGTGTGTGCGTGAGTGTGCGCATGTATGCGAGGCACAGCGAAATCCCGAGTCTAGTAAAATTGTCGACATTAATGTTTGTTAAAATTCATTCGATTCCGGGACGAGAGGTTTCCTTCGAGCGCTTCGGGTTCCTCTCTCTTAGTTGACCGTTATCGTTGAAATAAAATTAGTAAATTTGGTTCCCGGATATTTGGGTTCTGTTAAATTTATTTTTCGTTTGCTTGTGAATACTGACATTGATTCGACCCAGCCCCTCTCCGGTTTTGGAAAGCTGCAGCTAGCCGTCAGCTAATCAACCTCGTCGAATTTTCTCTGGCGCGTTACGCGCTTGGCGCACATCCCGCGAGGGACAAATAAAAGGAGAAAATTATCGCGATGTATCATGACCCGAAGTTGAGGGGATTTATGTAGGGGAATTCGATATAAGCATTTCCGCGACAGTATAAACAATGCTTCAGCGGTAATAAATAGTATATTGCAATGCTCGTTCACATCTTCCAATGAACAGGTATACATCTTGATGCAAAGCACCTGCGGAAAATCACCAAAATCGAATTTTTAAGGGAAGCACAAACTATTTGATGATAGTAACCATTTTTTCATTAACGATAATGAGCTAAGGGCACAATATTGTTATTATGTAAAAACAAGTATTTTAAATTGCATCGAAAAATGTCTTAAAACGCACAAAGAAACTGGAATATCGGATACATAATCGAAAGTCTACGACTTTTCTTTGGTTCTTCAAACGTGGTACAAGGGTAAACCAGAGCTCGCTGATCAAAGTAGTGACTGAACATGAGACTTTGTCAACGTTTGTTTTTATCTGATAACAATACCTCTGTATGAGCATCCAGGTGTTCTGAACTTCTGGAGGGTATTCCAGATTCAATACGTAGAATAGTTTGAAGCATGTACCGACCGCTACAGCGGGATTTTCGAGGCGATACCTTATGTCTTCCAAAATGACGTAAGAGTTCCTAATTTCGGAAAAGGACTCTCCGATAATAACGACGAATGGCTGAATCGATCGTTTCATTTTTGCATATTTTTGTTGTCTTGCGCTCAGTGCAATTTCCATATCCGCTGCGGTCTAGGACAAACCATTAAAAAATTAGAACTTCTTTTTGCAAGCATAAATTTAACAAACAGCTGAGATTCAAAGTGTACCATGTAACGATTTATAAAAACTATTGAATGAAAAATTACCTTATAATGGAGAATGAAGCTATCTTGAGATTCTGCAATTGTTGGCTTCCAGGTCCCTTTTTTCGTTTTGCCGACTATTCTAGGAGACAATAAAGCCGGTACTAGGTAAAATATTGCGGCACGGTTGCAAGCTGAGATAACAAATTTGATATAGAATACAAATGAAAATTCTATTCTCTATCGTTAAATGCCTTACCCTTAGTTGAATCCTCTTTTATCTGAGCAACAATTTGCCGAAATGTATTTTTTTGTTGTCCCAGCATGCTTTCATAATACTCTACAGTTTCTCTGATCGTGTATGCTATTCTTGTAAGAAGTCATACTCTTTTCTGGGATGTGCAATGTTCAAATCAACAGAAATTTCAATCAACAGAGTATATATTATGTATTTGTTGTGCCCGCGGAGTATGTGGAGGCTCGTTAGGCACAAAGGGAGTTTGCCTTTTACTGCACTGATTGATAGCAGCAAGGCTCAGTGTTTCAAAGGCGGGTCGGTAGGGGATTATTTCCAATAAGAGTAAAACTCCAACTCGAGATTTGTATTACACTTCAACAAATTATATTTTATGTTTAAAACTAGGCAAAAAAGTTACAATTCTTTTCGTTTGCCTTGAGACTGACCGCTCCGACTTCTGGCCGAAAACTGGCTTCTAATAATTTATCCGGCTAATTCTAAGCTCGGTTTTTCCAATCGAACGTTCTAGAACGTTCGATTGGAATTCCGGAATTTTACTTGCCCAATTGGCTCGGGTTAATGACTTGCGGTACCCGGAACCAATGCATCGGTATTTTATACCGTCTGCATCAGCAACAATTTAGCTGCTACGTGCCAGTGGAAGTTTCCACTAATTTTGCGGCACGCCATATTTATATGAGATCAGATGTATTCCTTTATTTCATGTACACCCTTGCGGGGTTTTACATATCTCCTCTCTTTTTTCTCCTCGAGTTCCAAATTCTCCTTGCCTCCGTAACCTCCCATTGGTTCATCTTTTTCCTGTCATTCCCTACCCGTACTTCGCTAAGCTAACCTACCTATAGTGCGTCCACAGTCGACTTAGCTACACTATACTGCATTCGCCGAGGACACGGGGAAACTGTGGAAAATCCGTGCCGGTGTAGACAGCGTGTATTTGCCTGATTCTTTGGTGTACACACTTCGTATTGAAGTATCTACATCAAAGTCTCAGAAAAAACGGCCTTCCGATCACTGGTCGATGCGCCAGCCAGAGCACGGCTAAACGGTCACCGCACCAAGTATCAGCCTCTCTCGATGCTACTGAACTTCGGTGATCACCCGAGCCGCACTCCGACTGCCCAGCCACCAGCGTCGGTTATATGAGATCAATATTATGATATATTAATGAAAAAAAGTAAATCGTGGAAACATAAACAAATTTTAAGTGAGGATTATGAATTCAAGATATGGTGATAATTGTACTGAGATCATCCATGATCTTCCTTTTAATGTGAAGGAATAATATATTACAAATGTAATTGATTTGAGCCTTAAATATGAGAGTATATTTACCAGTGTGTATCCCACTGGATGCTTCAGGATAGGCCATTCCTTAATGATGCCCGTAATTGTGATGGCAGAGCCAGTTTGCAGCTGCTGCAACCGATTCGGCACTGTTTTTGTCCGTATTTCTATAACTTCCGTCCAGGGTTCCGTATAATGCATGAGCCAAATTTTGGCGTCAATGAATTCGTCTGCTGGGATCACTGCACACCAAGTATATTTTATATTTTAAAAAATCGCGCACAATATTATTACCATTGTGATTATTTACAAAAAACCCTAAGCTTACGTTTTTGGATAACAATATTTATTCTTGCCGCTGCTGTTTCAGTTTTTTTGGTGGACAGAAGACCGTGTTTTTTCAATGTAGTTCGTCGGTTGCGATAGCGATACGGCCCTTTGAAATCGAATATTTGTTACCATCAGTGAAAGGGGTATATAATATGCAACCTAAAAAATTGAAGTGTTGTGTATTCATCATCATCAAAATCCAAGAGATTTTTATCTATGAGTAGGAAAAATCTACACACCAATGATTCTATTGGAAATAAATCGCGGATTAATTGAGCAGCTACTTTGAAGTGTTTATTCTTCAAATTTTTTCCGAATTGCATTATAAGGCCGCCGACAATGACAGCTGTCAATTTGCATCGGAGAAACTCGACGAGTTTCCCTTTAGTTCCGTAACTTTCTTAGATTATTGTACCATGCATGCAGGATTGCAAAACCGTCTTCAGATCCGAAGTGTAATGATACCAGATGGGATAAAATAAGAAAAAAAACTTCAACACGGAAATTCTTCTCCATTAGAAAGTCACATGAATAACAATGACTAGATAAATTATAACTGAAAGTATGATTCGTGGCCCAAAAATATCCGAAAACATAAGTATCAGAAAAAGTATAATTAATATAATTGCAACTGAGTTTCATTTATCTTCAGACAGTCCCAATCAAGGTTTTCAATGTATATCGCGCATAATGAACAATCTTATAAAACCAGTAAAAGGTGTTACTTTTTTATGGCATGCTGTTACGTCTCCGTCTTCGTTTTTTTCAAAACTCGTATGCGCGCTCCCGTCGTTACCATCGACGTGTTGCACCATTAGCGCCGGGGACATTGGCCCGCGGTGATGAGGGTGCAACGCTAGCATTTCATCATCCTGCTGCTGGAACTTTCCGCCGATGCGACAGCGAGGTAATGTCCGGGGATGCTCTACCATCATCAATACTTGAAAAAGATGCAACTTTGAGAAATTCTCTCCTACTCGAGCCGGCAACTTCTGCTCGATGTTGCCGGGCCGATTTTCTAGGTAGTTCCCATCTAATTACGGAATCATCCTGGTGTTGGGGTTAAGCTCCGGGCATTAGCAAGTCGCGATTCTAGACCCTTTTCATCTCGACGGGTCCGCGTCTGTGAGTCTTTGCTCGTCAAACGGTGTCGCGAATATCGTGTCCCCCGGTATATCCCTGGGTTCGGAGTCCTACTCGTGCACAGAGCGTTTCGCGGAAATCATAAATCCATCGTATCTGGAGAGACCGGCTAACACACTTCCTCATAGTTCGGGTACGAAGGTGGTTGCACAGGCGTGTCAGCCTGGTTCGTAGGCGAAACTGTCACAATAGATACGCAGTGATAGCAAAATATTGTAAACCTAATATAACCTTAACGCATGAAGTCATTATCGAATACTTCAGTGTGGTGCAGAGGTAATGAGAGAGAGTGTGTGTGTTGTGTGAACGAAACTTATCTGCACGTAAACGACCCCGGAATCATCTCTATCAATGTAAGTAATTATATGATAAATAAAATACGGGATCAATTCAACCGACCAGCAGAGCAGCCCACAAAATACATAAATTACATGATATTATTTGTAACGTGACGGACCGTTCAGTGCGTAACAAATTGGTGGCAGCGGTGGGATACTGCTACTGATAGTTCCCTGTGAGGATTGGTGCTAGAATTCCCGTTCATTCGTTAAACTGTAAGGTTACGGAATCGCGTTGGCTTCCTCTTCGTGTTCGGGCTAATATTCGAATCCCCTTTCGAAATTAGAAATTTTTATAATTCCAACATTACATTTTATTTTATTTTATTTTATTCATTTATTTGTTAATTTTGTCTTTTTTGTGCCCGAACTAAATTTTAATTACCATTTCGTTCGCTGTCGTAATTCCTGCATAACCGCTCATGGATAATCCTCCATTGCCCGCGGATATGTCTCAAATAATGTCCACTTCAATTGAGCATATGTCTGCCGTTATCAGTGGCATGAATCTTTCGACTCGGTTCACGAGTATCCGTGATTTTGATGGGAATTCCGTGTCTTTGCGAGACTTCCTTCGAAATATTGCGAATGCAGCAGCGTTTATCGAGCCGGCGAAGGAACCGGAGTTTGTCGCGGGAGTATTAAATAAATTTCGGGGGGAGGCACGTCTCTGTGTCCAGGGTAAAACCATTGTATCAGTCGCCCAACTTACTGCTATTTTAAAAGAAGGGCTATCGCATCTGAGGACTTTATGTGATTGCGCTTAAACCAAGGCGAAACGGTTCGGGCATTGTATAATCGCCCCAAGGCGCTCGCCGGTCTGGCACGCAACGCATGAAAGTCGGATTATGGGTATGACATTCCGACAGATCCGGTTGATCCGATCTCCAAGACTGCCGTTAGATCTTTTCAGCGTGCTCTGCCAACGCGCATAGCTGAGCTGCTAGTCGTAGCAGCCCCAAAAACGTTGAAGGACGCGGTAGAACTCGCGGAACGTATCTCGAATTGCGGGTCCTCACCCGGTGTCCACGAACAAGAAAAGTTCGCGGCGTCACGATCCTGGACTCGCGAAACTCTCGCGCTAATCACGCAAGGGGGGCGAAGGCAATCACAATCGCGCTCTCCCTCACCTCGGAAACACCGAGACCCGCCACCTCCTCGTCCTCAGTAACGGAACCCGGAACGGCCCGGGCCGATCGGGATTCTTAGGAGAAACGAATCACCATTCGCGAGGTCCCCGAGTCCCTATCGGCGGGATGTCGGAAGGGATTGTGATAAGCGGTGGTGTTGTGGTCGCGGTTCAGGCTGTCCGTGTTGTCTCTGGAACCGGTGGGCCTCACCCAGCCGTGAACCGGGCGACGGCTAGGCTTGTTGAAAAAATATCGATATTTTTTATTCGATATATTGATCATTTTAGCCGATATATTTTCACCCGATACATTTATATATCGATACAAAATATTCAATATTGAAATACGTATCAGAAATGATATTTTTTTAAAATCATATTATTTTTTTTTAGTCAACGACAATATTTTTTTCCGGTCGTTCCTACCTTTTCCGGCTTTGAATTCTGCTAATAAATTAATGCAGAATTCAAAGCCGTGAAAGATAGGAACGACCGGAAAAAAATATTGTCTATTGCTAGTATCAGAGAACATAGATTTACATGGAACAACGGCGTTTACGGGCGCGCTTGGCATAGTTTTTGTGGGGTTAGTTTAGTTGCTACCCCATCCGACAGTAGTTGGGTACAGGTATAGCGAGACAGACGGTTCCCCCTCCCCATGCCCCAGCGTATGTGTGCTGGCGCCAGCGTGGGGTCTGGGTGTAGGTGGTGGGGGAGTATCGGGGTCTGGTGTTTGCGTCTGGGTGGTGGGGGTGTGTGTTTGGGTTTGTTCGGGTTTGTCTGGATGTACATGTATATCTAAAAGTGGAGGGGGTAACGACGTCTTGGAGTTTGGATGTGGATTTATAGCTAAAAGTGGAGGGGATAACGGAGTGTGGGTGTTCGGCGGGCGGTGATAGGGGTGTTTCCCCCTGTCTGGTCGGGGTTGCCGGCTCGAGGTACATGTATAGCTAAAAGTGGAGGGGATATCGGAAATATTTTTGAAGAAAACTGTAATATTGCAACGGTATATAATATGATGGCTCCTGTCTGGTCGACTGTTGCTGGCACGATGTACATGTATAGCTGAAAGTGGAGGGGGTATAGGCCATTCAAAAATTTTTTTCAAGAAACCTATTTGAGCGGATCTACATTTCCCGTGTACACCGTCATTCAGATCTCCAGAATATTTTTGGACCTCGAAACGTGAGCCTTCGTGCAAGTGACCACTTTGACTTACATCGAATCGTTCAGCGTCCACGCTTCTGCTACACCGGATCTTCTGGGTGCAATAAGTACGGCCGCCAGTCACGATCAACAGCGAGCGTGCGTGCGGTCATACGTTCATGCGTTCGTTGGTGCGTACTCGCGTGGGTTCGTTCATGCCCGCATGCCTGCGTTCGTGCCTACGTTCGCGCGTTCATGCGATCGTGTGTTCGTGCGTGAGTGCGTTCGTGCGTGCGTGTGTGCTTTCAGCGTTCGTTCATGCCCCCGTTCCTTCGTTCTTGCGTACGTTCGCGCGTTCATGCGAGCGTGTGTTCGTATGGCTGTGCGTGCGTTTGTACGGTCGTGCCTACGTCGTACGTGCGCGCTTGCTTGCGCGCTTGCGTTCACGCTTACATGCGTTCTTGCGTGCCTGCGTGCGTACGTTCGCGCGTTCATGCATGCGTGCATGCGTTCGTGGGTGCATGCGTCCGTGCGTGCGTGCGTCCGTGATAATAATACCCTGACGTTTGAGAACCCGCGATACTCAAAATATTTCGGTACTTTAATTTTTCTCGTAACCCTTCTCGAATGGACCTTTTGTCCTACTGACGCGCACATAACCTCCACGCTCATATTTATTCCACGGTATTATATAATCTCCACGCTATAAATTTATTGTAACGGTGGGTGTTCCGATGAGTAAAGACAAGCCATATTCGCTCTTTGAAGCTGCGGTTGAAGCGATCAACTATCGATGCCTTGATGTTCGGATTTCTCGCGACCCTAAAGCGGATGTCATTTACCTGGAGAAAATTCTGGAAAACATTCCCGAAGAATTTTTTCCCTCGAGGCGCGGCCATTTTAAGGACCCGTTTGAACCCATCCGCGACTTGACGCGCAGTTTTATGACTGAGTCGTTCAGCCCATGCATATTTGCTCAATAAATTTCTAACAGCGATTAAATAGGCAACGCCGACGTTAGATGTCTGAATCGAACGTAAATCGACAAAGTCCGCTTCCAAAACGTCGTCTATATTATCGACGTTATAATGACGTCTATGAAAGCGCCGTTGAACTGGTCCACGAATGGTGTATGCGTCTTGTTGCGTGAACCAGTCACGCACGTGGCTCTTTTTCCCATTGATCAGACGATATTCACCTGAACATTAGTCTCTCTCTCTTACTCTCGCTCTCTCTCTCTCTGTGAGTACCCACCTGTTAGTACTCTCTCTCTCTCTCTTAGCTCTAGCTCTCTCTCTCTCTGTGAGTACCCACCTGTCACGCTTTCTTTCGCTCCTACTTTTCGAAGCTCGTATTCTGCCGCGCTTTGCCCTTGGGCGTTTCTTTTGCAGGCTTA
>JAPYZJ010005153.1:0-12080 GCA_030522765.1 Ophioninae sp. B BG-2022a
GAATAGGGAAGTTACGATGAAACAGGGAAGAAAAGATGGCGGAATAGGGATGAGAAATGAGGAAAATATGAATACGAAGGGGACAGGTAAAAAGCGCTAACCGCGCGTACCAATGAGGAAAACAGTCAATAAAAAAAAATACTGTGACATGAAAGTAATTAATTGAACATGAAATTCGAATCTCTACTTAAATATCGGGAAGGCTGAATTATCCATCGCGAAACCCGAAAACGAGCGTCCCCACTGGAGCTATATGAAAAGATGTAGCAGCGATCGAGGAATCGATCAGGCTTTACCGAATCGCCTAACGCGTACTCTTTCGTTTCAAACGTTTCGCAGGATGACTTTAGAAACCTCTTCACTGCTACGGAAAAACTGAAGCTCGAGTATCGAAATCTTCAAGAGGACTACCGGAAAAACAAAGTCGAGATGAATCGACTGAGCCTGAAGGAAACGGGAATGCAGGGGGAACTAAGCGCGCGCGACGACAGATGTGCCGCGCTGGAACTCCAGATAAGCAAACTGAACGAACGCTGTGAGATGCTGCTGCAAATGAACTCTGGACTCGACAGCAACAGACGGTCGTTGATGGACCACATAAGCCTGCTCTTCAGCCAATATCACGAACTGTTGACGCACTCACTTGAGGATAAGGAGCATTACCACATGGAGGAGAAGATGTATACGTAAGTTGATGATGCGGAGTATCGAAGGCGTAAATAAAGAATATGTGACGAAAAGAACTATTGAAAATGAGACCGATTACGCGGCGCTTCGATTACTGGCTTTGATTGATTCACTGGCGTTCGAATAAAATCGTACAATTATTTTAATGTTGTAATTTTTTTACTCTCATCGGAAATACGACGATAGTTAACCCGACCGAAATCACCGAGTTATCGCTAAATAATTCGAAAGAGACCCGTGGAAAATGGACACGGATCGAAAGTCTTTAAATATCGTTTTCCCAATTGACGATTGTTGCAGGGACAAAGTTAATCACCTGTACAGGCAAAAGGAGAAACTCGAGGAGAAAATAATGGAGCACTACAGGAAATTAGAAAGCTGCTCTACGAAGAATAAGAGATTCGGAGCGAATCTTGTCATGAGAATAAGAAAAGCTGGCTCGGAACTCTTGAACAAGGTGAGCGCGAGTTACGTTCTCTCTCTCTCTCTCTCTCTTTCTCAATTTGGCACGGAAATTGTTAAAAAAATTATTAAATCGATGAAACGTCTCTCCGTTCTTTTGATTTAAATTTTTCATCTCTTTCGTTCCCGACTCGTCAGAATCGACGCTCTTGGGCGGACGACTCGAAACAATTTGAAGGTAGTAAGACCTACGAAACGGAATCGGGTTCGAACGATTCGGACGCGAGTATCGATGATGAACGTGTAACGGGAGTGGTGGCGGATCCGGTAGGACTCGAGGTCGATGCCCTCTCCCTGGGACATCCCGGGTGTCGAAGGACGGTTTATTACACGGACGATTTGCCTACTCCAGCAAACTCGCTAACCGTGAGCTATTTTTTACTTACCAAGGTTTTTTGGATCCGGTCTCTCTCGACGTTGATACGTCCGAACAGAGTTTAACTTTGAAGTATTGCCGAGTTTCGTTGAATCGTTTGTGCAACGAAAGTGTAACCGACAACCAACCGATTCGTACACTTGCAACCGGAAGTTGAAATGATCTAACTAAAAAGTCTCCTTCTTTCGTGACCCAGCACAAGCCTAAATTGTTCTCGTCGACACCACTGCCGCCGCACGCGCGTCCCGAGAGTTTGGACGGAAGTTCGAGCCAGCAAGAACAATCGCCGAGAGTCGAGGCGGCGGTACCGCAGCCGGCGCATTGCGAACCCCGTCCCTTTCTCGTTTTCAACAAAATCTCAGCGGTAATAAACGAATCGAAGAACGTCAACACATCGGTAAAAGAGGAAGCGCAGAGTGACGAGATTACGACTGAGCCACAGACCGTAAAAGATACAAAAACGAGAAATCCCGTTTGGTACGAGTACGGGTGTGTATAACGTATTTGTCTATATTCAGGAGTGACGATAGTTAACACTGACCGACGACGATTCACCGCTACGCGAAACAACCGATACCGGACGAACAAAAAAATACAACCGAAACATTTTTGTATCTCCGTCGGTAAAGAAGTTCTCCTTGGTAAACTCGAGCGTTGATAACTGCCCGGCGACGCGATTTAACTCTTTCGAAAAATCTTTCGAATCTTGCGCCGAGAGAACAATTTTTTTTTTTTTTTTTTTTTTTTTCATTTAATTTAACGATACATTGTGATATACATAGGTTTGATCTTCCGTGACGAAAATTGGCGATTCTTTCTAACTGACTTATTTATACGTCTCCACTGATTATGCCAATAGCTGTATGTCTTATTATATACATATATATTATATATTTATATAAATTATACACATGTCGACGGACGACGCGTTCGCGCGCGCGCTTTGATACAACGATAAGGTAGCAAAGTATTGTTTGTACTAAAGACACGCATTTTTTTAGCTCTTAAGACTCGTCCCGTTGTACCATCGTAAATATAACTTTTCTTGCCAATTAAAAATGTCTCCTTGATTGCAGGAGTGGCGCTTGTATCTATTAATGCGCAAAACGCGTATTTCGAATGTTTTTAAATACCCGAGGGTCCACAAAGTTCGCCATGATCGGGTGAGATCTCGTTGAGAATCTTGTAAAATCTCCGTATCAAATTCAACGTATATCAGATGAGCAATGATAAGTTTCCCGCTGAATCCCACGTTCAAAATTTCTTTGTGAGATTTGTCATAATTGAAAGTATAAATATTATTTCGAGATGTCCTACTCGTTGAAGCCCGGGTATTCAGATCATCCCGGTAGTAGTCAAAGAGTCAAGTCGAGCTACCCTCGATAGAAACGCGAGAGTAGACGCGTCGATGACCTGGCGACTACCGGGGGAGGGGCGAAGTCGGACGTCTTTAAAATGAGTTTAACCCGTATCCGTGTAGGCATATACCTCTAAAGGCATACGCGTCCGGGCCAAGTTGAAATCCTTTTGGAATATTTAATTGTGGTGGGCTCGGGATGGCCGGAGTAACGATAAAGTTGGCTCGGGTCGCAAAATAAGCGAGTGTTTTTTTGCCCCGGAGGAACCTCACCGGCATATTAAACGAGGACGCGATACGCGTATATGGGATCCGCTCGACGGGCTTCTTAAAGAGTCTCCTCACAATTGTACAAGGAAAGGGAAGGGCGCAGTGGCAAACGGAACGACTCGAAGCCGATGAGGGCTGGGCGGCTGCTAGGGAAGGATCGGGGGGGACCAACGGAGGAAAAGGGCTTTCGAAGTTTTTTGTCGTCATTCTCACGGACCTAGGAGGTCGTGGTCAAAAAACTGCCCACCGCGCGAACGCGCGTCTGTCGCTCACCCCATCAAAAGTTCTCAGGGTCTCGTGAAAAAATTTGCATACTCGATTCACATCCGTCTCCCTCGCCCCTTCTGCTCTGTTCCTGTATCGCCTAGGAATTTGTGCACTGGGACGCGTTGTTGAGGAATCTCCGGCGACAAAAATCCGTCCCTACGCGGACTGCAGCGACTCTGCTTTTGGGAATATTTTTTATCTCGTTCTCGGTGTCTCGCTTAATGGGTGAAAGACGCACTGTCGGATCGTGCGAGGGTACTCCGGCTATGGATAATATTTTTTTCGAGGGATGGGAAGAGGGCTGCGAAAACGATATGGGAATAAATTGAAATCCCCCTGCTGCGCTACCCTCCGTTTTTGCATTTAGCACTTTTTCGCCTGACCCGTAAAGGGATTATCGGTTATCATTCTTTCGTGGACTTTGTTGTAGACCGATACCGCTCAATCGGGTAGGCAGTGAACGAAAAAAAATGAGTTTTGCAGCGTGTGTGACACGGAGAGTAAGGGAGTGGATACAGGATAGGAGAATATGTAGTATCACCGGCGTACTGGAAATTCGTTTTTTCGATAGTTCTGTATTCCGTCACAAGCGTCGCAACGATACAAAACATCCACCAATAGCAGTATAATATCGTTCAGCACTTGTATAACACAAAGCTTATTCCCATTACCATCGACACCGGAGTGACCAATTTTCATCATGGCCTCCTGCCTCGTGTGATAATCGTGATATTGTCGTTTGCCACGCTTCCGTAAGGTTTACTACTGTTTCTTTTTTATAAAATGTAAATAATCTCTTTACTCTTTAGACTCGGTGGATTTCTTTATTAAACGTTTCCTTCAATAAGCAAGGTAAATCATTCATTTTATTCTTTCGTATAGATATCTTGGTAGTATCTTTGATCCATATGTGTATATATATGACTTGGATATTGTTGACCGCAGCGCCGTCATAAGAGGTAATGATTTCGTATCCATTGCTAGAAGAGCACGCTGCGTCCACTCCTGTACTGTAGTCTCCATGGTGCATTATTTATTAGTAGATTAGAACTGTGAAATGAGATTCGAGGTACTTTTAAGTTTCACGGCTTTCGAGATATTTTATTGTATCGCCCCAGATCGTTAGAATAATTGTACCATCGGATGTTTTTCACTGATCGGCTGATCAAAAAAAACCTATTAAAGTACCCGAAGGTGAAAAAAAACAAAAAATTGGCAACGATCCGAAGAGACGGTCCGTCGGACGCGTGATAATTCACAGATAACCCGTGAGGAAACATTAGTTGGCGACTTGGACAAGTTCGCGACAACTATTAGTAGATCGCTATACGATTGTAACATTTCATTGATTAAATATAATGTTAATCAGTGACCAGTTGCAACAACTGCATGGACGAGCGATACTTTCGCATAAAAAAATCTTAACGAGCTTTGCGAATCGTTGAAAAAAGGATGAAATTATGTCGTAAGCAAAAAAGCAGTAAAGATATCGGCAACATTCTCGCCGTCGTACTTTTTGTATTTTTTTCTCCTGCCCCCCGTAACGACGAGGCTCTTTGATGAGCCACGCGTCGTCCCTCCGATCCGAGGCGTTTTCTCTTCGCGTCGACGCGGTCTTCCGGATTTCTTCGTGCGATTTTTTTTCTCCCTCTCGTTTGGTACGCGCATACCCTTGGCGAGTTTCTATACGTCGGCATGTTTTTTTGGCGTCGTGTTCGCCCGGTTTTTTTTCGTAGCAAAGTTTCTCTTACCGCGAGCGAGCTTTCCACGGAGCTTTTATCAATCTTATTTTTGCCGCGGCGCGCCTAACCCCACTTTCTCGGGAGTTGTTGCACGCCGTGCGCACCGGGCGGGCACGCAACCGCCGTCGACCCGCTCCCTCGCTCTCGCCCGCGAGTTCTTTTCCTTCCGCAGAGGACGGAAGGAGAGACGAGAAAAAGAGACGGATCTTTATTTTTGCTGGAGAAAAATAGCCGAGACGTCGAGAAATTCTGCCAGAACGAGAATCGTTTGTGCTACACGCCTCGGTCCGCTGGGCTTTTTTTTAATCTCGTACGAGCCGGGGGTGAATGACGGTAACGCGGTATAGGGAAGAGGGTTGCGAGAACAAAACCGAACGAACAAAAGTCCGCTCCTTCCCTTTCACTCTTTTACAATTTTTTCTGCCTTTCCGTCCAACTAGCACTTCAACTTTTAGTATTCGGCTGTAGAAACGAGATAATAATCTTACGGCAAAAGTGACCACGATTATTCGTGGCCAATCTTATTGCGTCTCGATCATGGAAGATACATCGATTTTATTTCGACGCATCCACGAAAAGTGCCGTTATTGAAAAGAATCGAATCGCGATTCCCGCATTATACGCGAGACTCTCCTTCTTCTAATTCGAGTGGTCCGAGGTGACGAACGGTACTCGACACCAGTTCGAGCCGTTAAATATGAATTCTGGAGTCGAGTGGTGGGCGGGTGGCTCTCGTACCGAGAGAGTCTCTTGTCTCAGAGACAACCCTGCCAAATAAGAGATACATGAGCGGGGTGAAAAGTTTATCGTCGAGCGTGATTCCGGACCGGGGGGCATTCGGAGGAGAGAAAGTATTATACATTGCGCGGAGGAAACGAGAAAAAGGGGAGACGGTAGGGCGCGAGTGGACGGCGAGAGGGGATGTTAACGCGAAATGGAAGAAAATGGGTGGGGCGAGAAGGGAGGCAACTGTATTTTTTTCCTTCTCTTTTGTTTATTCATCCCGCTCGGCGGAAACCTCGAACAACCCCGAACAAGTCTCGTGCTTTCCGGTGCTCTCCGGTGCTCTCCGATGCTCTTCGGTGCTCTCCCTCGCCGCAGCTCGCAGTACCCTGCGAGCTGCGTGCACCGAGGTACGCGGGCTGTACTGTACGTCTCGCAGGGTCGACCGTGATACACGTCGGGGGACACTACCGCGCGTATCTTCTCGACCCCCCGCCCCTGTCCCAAGAGCTTTATGCGATGCTCGTTCCCCCCGTCAACGACGACGACGAAAAGCCGCCCCTCTTTTCGCCTCGTTTCTCTCGGATCTCCGAAAGGCGAGTGTGCCAGTGCTGCACGATTGTACCCGTCGTGCAGCGCACTCCCGGAGCAGGAAAAAAACTCGAGGATTCGAAGGTGTACGTTCGTCGACGGTGGTGGACCGTGTGTGCGAACCGCGAGAGTCACAGCGAGCGAGCGAGCGCACGCGGGGTTGCTTCGACGGTGGCGGCGCGAGCGAGCGAGCGAGCTTCGCCGATCGTCCGAGAACGGTGGGAGGAGGACGGTCGGAGGGGGGAAGGGATAACAGCCGCGAGAGCCTCGCCGCTGAAACGAGCCGACAAACAATGTGTAGCACGCTATCGTACCGGATCGCTGCTCTCGCTCACGAACTCTTCGCGTTGCGCCGATACCAATTTCCGTTACGTCGACGCGAACAATTCGAGTGAACTGGCCCAAAAAGTTACGTCGCTCCAACGGGCGAAATAAATTAAAAAAAAAATACGTCGAGCAGCAGGAAGAGGGGAGAAGAGAAAATTAACGTGGCCCGCGATAGAGGGAGCTCGATCGAATATTGAATCTCGGGAGAGGGCGCGAGAAAACACCGCGTGTGCCAAGTTCCACGCGATCGCGTTCAGCGAAACTGCGATAACGCAATTGGAAAAGATATTTTTTATTTATTTTTTCTATTTCTGCATCCTCGTTCGTAGATGAGACGGATCGGATATTCTCACACGACCGATTCCTCCGTATCCTCGTTTCGATCCCTACGATCTTCCGAAGCACGTGCCTGACGTTTGTTGTTTTTTCGTCTCTCTTGCTCTCTCTCTCTCTCTCTCTCTGTCTCCCCGTCTCTCTCTCTCTCCCTCTCTCTCTCGCTTTGTTTCTCTCATGCATTGAATCCTCCGTGTGTTTGAATCCTCGAAACCCTTTGCTTGCGCATTTTGAAAATTTTCGAATTTGGCGATTTGGCAAAAATCCGACGGAGTGTTTTCCCTCTCGACGGGTATAATTTCCCTTGGGGGTTGTTTGGTGTCCCGGTGGGGCAGGCGGGGTGCGAGGGGACCCTCCAAGATTCGCGTATGTGCGTTTGGTTGAATGGGATTTTGGGTTTCGGAGGGCTACTCGAACGGGAGTAGGGCAGCGTATTGCGGTGGTGGCGGCGGTGAGCGGAAATATACTCGCCGTTATGGAAACTCGAATTTCCGGTTTGCAAGGGATCGTTGGTGTCGGCGAACAGTCCCGCGTCGTAGCGACACCATCGCCCGTTCTATCGACAAACTGCCAACAACAACAGCAGCAGCAACAAACGAGCGCGGGGACGAGCGTAACGCCCGCAGTGACGTCTTCCTTGTCGTCGAGCCTGAACGTTGCGAGTCTCGGACATATCACTTCGGTCTCGATGAGCCAACAGAGTTCCTTGGGCGCTGCTGTTGTCACCAGTCCATCCGTCAATCCGCAGCATCAAACGAACGCCGGCCTACCGAGGATTCTCAGCAGAAACGTCAACGGTACACGTGAGTAATTTCGTCGTTCCGTCTCTTCTTATTTTTCCCGCGCTCGTAAACTACTCCCGACAGCTTTTTCACTTGTCTCTGGGATCTTGGTAGCTTCGTACCTTCGCTGCTTCCGCTTTCCATTAATCGCCGAATAATTAGGAGCGTCATAAACAAAAATATTTAGATTCGCCACTTTTCGGCTAGGAAATTTTTCGAAAGTCGGTTCCGGTTCCTCTCAACGCCAGGGTTTCGACTATTGACTCTATGTTGGCTACCCGGTAGATCTGAAAGAAAAACAGTTTTTTTCCCTGAAAATATACATAATCCAAGATTTGCCAGCGATTTATTTTTTCATTTCAATATCGACAATAATCGGAAAAAGCTGTTGTTTCTGTCTTCGTTTCTCTGAGGAATAATGGAATCACTATTATTAATAAGTAGTAATGTAAAAATGTTAAGCAGAAGTCTCGAGTCGATTCGTTCGATGCATCGAAAAATACCTGTGAGCTCAAAGATACCGTTGTTTCGTTTCGCGAGAATTCCGTAAAGAAGGATCTTGAAAATTGGTCACGCGACAAAAGTGTCCTCTCGTAATTCTTCTCGCTCGTGGATTGTACGAGAATCATTGATGCGAGAGCCCAATTCATTCTTATCGATCGCGCTCTCTCTCTCTCTCTTCGTTTACAGATTCAATTCTCTTGAAAGTTATTTTGAGAAATAACTTTCCAACGATGAGTCAATGATTAATCAATTAAGTAGTAATTTGACAAAATGAATGATTGAATAAAAGAATTCACGTTTAAAAAGTGAATTTCCTCCAACGAAAAATTTGTTGTACGTGTCTGATAGCCTTATAAATTGTCTCGTACTTGTACGCGAATAATTTTTATTATCCGGGGGAGGGTGGGAAGAAATCGTCCTGACGCAGCTTCGACTCGTGCAAATACAACCAGGGGGCATTGGGAATTGACTTCAGAGGTACGACCGCGTACGGTTATACAGCGTTTCGCAAAGTCGATACACGTAACAATTCAAAAAAGAGAGCCACAAAAAAAGAAATATGGAAAATGAAGAAAGACGAGGTACGGGGGTTGATTCGGCATTGAGCGAGGAAATACATTTCGTCACGATTCTTTCCTCGTCTAGGAAGTGAGAACGCTTCGTGTTCGAGTCCGGTATTATTCGTGGTCCGGTTAACTCGAAACGATTTTATTGTCAACTTCTCGATTTTTTCGATTTTATTGTTTCTCGAAGGATGTAAACGAGGGAAAAAGAGATCGGGAGACATCGAGATCGGTCGGTAAAGCAGAGGGGTGCGAATTCCTTCCGCGAGAATGCTCGAGGATTTTTTTTCGCGGCGCGTACTCCTCGGTCGACCGGCGGTCTAACGTCTCTTGAGTTCCGTTCTTGCTGGGCTTGTTTATCGCATACGCGTATTCTCTCTTCCGCGAGCGCGTATTACGACGAGCGTCTCACACGAAAAACTCGTTCCATAAATATTTCGGGCCAAGAAACGCGCGCTCTTTTACCGGCTGATTAAAAGAGCGCACCGCCTTTTTCTCCGTATCCTATTGTCCTCGTATTGAGTACGAACGCGTTCACTCGTTTCATGGTTGGTGCACTTTTGATTAACAATTTTTCGGCCACTCCCTCGTTCGGCGTACTTGCGTAACACGATCGATCAATGAAATTTCGATACCGTCTCACTCGGGAAGGGGGGGGGGGGGGGAAGAAACATGGAAACCGGTTGACGGTTGGAGCCTCCAGCGTTGAACCTTTCGAGGCGTTAGGTTCGGTCTCATCGCTGGAGACGGTTCCACCCGGCTGTCATGAATTTTCCACCTACCGTTGTCTCGCTCGTTCGTTCTCGTTCGTTTTGCCAATTTTCGGCGGGAAGTTGCGTAATCCGTTCGTAAAAACTGGCCCGTAAGCTTCCGACTCGTCAGGGTAACACCCGAGAGTACGCGTTCCGAAGTCACTTTTTTTCTCCTTTCGAGACGAGTCAAGACGAACATTACGAGAAAAATCGATTACCGCGAAGATTATCGCGAAGTGACTCGGACTCGAGCAAATTTGATCAGGGAAGAACAGGCTCGTGTCGTTGACGATCAACCACCGCTCTTGTCCTTCGCGGGAGGTACAAAAACCGATTTAAATACGATTTTTAATACGACGCGTTTTTCGCTTTCGCCGGCGTTTATCGGCGTACCGTTCGATATTGTCGTCGAATAAATTCGATCGGAGAATTTAATCGACGAGAGAGCGGTTAATTCGCCGCCGAAAGTTAATCAATATGTTTTCTCCAGTACATGAAAATCGCCGGGTTTTTACGCTACGCGCGCCCGCGCACACACATACATTTTCGCGGAAGGAGATGACTCGGACGGTCTCTTCTCATCGTATCCCTCTCTCGACTCCGCGCTTCCTCTTTCGGTTTCTTACCGAGCTGCAAAAAGCGTAACGACTGGCAAAAAGTGGCTGGTTTTTCGCCAACACCCGCCGGCCGTCCGAGGTATATACATCGAAGCCTGCGGCTACGTTCGTACGGAGACGTATATATGCAGCGAAAAACACGGAGAGTATACCACTATCGCGAGGATATACGTTTTTGCTCTTTTTTTGTTGCGCGAGACAAACATCTCGTGCCCGCGGAGTTGGCCAGAGCGAGAGGATAGAAAAATACTAGAGAATGAGAAAAGAGGAGGCGGCTGGCTGAGGGGGGGGGGGGACGACCCGGGGAGAAGCGAGCGCGGGAGTAACAAAAAAATTACTCGTGGTTTTGCTCCGAGGATCGGCGTCGAGCGTCTTTTCCGTCTCACTCCATAAGATCCTCACGAAAGAAGTCGAAGAGGCTCGTTTTTTCCGCTCCTTCTTTTTTTTATCGCTTTTCTTTTTCATTTTATTCGTTCGTTCGTTCGTTCGTTCGTTGGTTCGCTCGCTCGCTCGCTCGCTTCGCCTCGTCTCTTTTCGTTATCGTTGTTTGTTCGCGTTTTAAAGAAGGCGTCCCGATGAGTCGAGACTGGAGCGCGAGACAATTTTAGAAGCGCGTTACTTATTTGTTTTCGAAAAATGTTTCGGTTTTTTCTTTTTCGTTGGCGCGTTTTTGGTCGTCTGTACGGGTGGCGACGAGTCTCTCTCGTGAAAGACGAACGAGGAAAGAAGATCGGGTCGGGTTCGAAGAGAGGGAAATTGTTTCCCTCGCGTTTTGTTTGGATCGTGACGGTTCGAGGGTATTTGTTGTTTTCTCAGGAAGCGTTCTCGGTCGATTTTTCGATTCGAAATTTTTCGTTGACGCGCGCGATGGATCTATCGTGCGCATCGGCTCGTGATAAATCGCGTGGTTCGATTCGAGAGCGATCGCAAGTGACTGCGGCGACTCGCCTCTTCGATTTGTCGTTATTAACGAGTCGAGTGATCCTTCCTCGCTGTCGCGTCGCGAGTATGCACCGACACGTTTTGTACGAAATTCTTACTTGATATTTATCTTCGTTCACTTTTTTCAAGGCTGCTCGAGAGTTTCTCCGAGGAACGGTCAAGGATACTGTTTTTTTCCCCAACTTTTTTTCACATTTTTTTTTACACTCAGATGTTTTGACATTTTCGACGGGACAAAGTTGGGAAAAAAACGTTGAAACATCTTGTGGATTTGGGACGGTTCCTTATGGGGAATCGTGAACTTAACCTTCATTGGTGTCTCGCTATTTCATTGGCTGATGTATCGAATGTATTATTTACTGTTCGTTATAACGAATCAATTACTATATATACGTATTGTAATACGATTATTACATTGTATAATTCTCTTTTTTATCAATCGTTACGCATTTTTTGTATTAAACATATAGGGGAGACCGGGGCAAAATGAAGTTCGGGGCAAAACGGGAAGTAAGCTTGTGTGTGAATAGTAATTGTGTTCGGACCGGCGACGGCGCCATTTGCACGAACTTCACTCTCCGCTAGTGCGTCCAAGCAGAGCGGACAGGTTAGAACTCGTTTTAACGTTACCGAGAGAAAAAAGTGATATTGCAAGTGTTTTTATGCGATATTTGATTCAAAAACTTATGTGCAGACATGTATGTACCTGAGTTAATGTATTTTTTTAATCCCAAGCTTATTATAGTAGTCCAAAACATTATATTCAAACCAGATTTTTTCGCCGG
>JAPYZJ010005154.1:0-29307 GCA_030522765.1 Ophioninae sp. B BG-2022a
TAATTGCATTCTTGTCTCAAAAATTCTTCCAAAATGGTAAAAATATTCAAGATTTTCAGCAAAAGTCTTTAAACTTACGTAATTTCTGCGTTTTCTGCCATATTTGATTCTTTTTTCGCCCAGCATCTCTAATTGCAGGTTATATCAAAATACGACTGAAGTTAGCCGTGCATCGTCAAAAACTTCACAGCTTTTGATGATGCGTACTCTTATCGGATGAGTACTCCTAGACCAGGTTACCCTATCTCTGAAAGGCACTCGAGAATTTTTTCAGATTTTTTCGGAACGATTTGACTCCACAATATTTTTATAAACAAAAAATTAACGCCCAAATTTAAAAATCGGAAAAAGAATTTAAAAAGTGTGTGCGCGTTTCGTTTGGCGTAAAACGAGATTTTTTCGCAAAAAAAAATGAAAAAAAAATTTGTTTAAATAGAATCAATAGCTCACAAACCAAAAATTTCTAAAAAAAATCTGAACAAATTCTGGTCAATTACCTAAACATGATATCATGTCATTTTTTTCCTCTTTAACTTTTTTCATTTTTCCGCTTTAATTTTTTTTCGAAAAAAGCGCGTTGTTGGCCAAACGGAACGCGCACTCACTTTTTTCAATGCTCACAGTGTTTGATATGCGACCCAGGATTTTTGTAATTATTTCGATTTTTCTATTTGGGTGTTAATTTTTTGTTTATAAAAAATATTGCGAAGTAAAATCGTACCGAAAAAATCTGATAAAATTCTCGAGTACCTTTCAGATATAGTAGAATAATATAAAACAAATCGCGGGTCAAATCGGAGAGGTGACGTGTCAAACCCAGGTTGAATCGGCATGGAATGCCCCATATATATGCATACACGTGAACACACGACTATTTAATGAATATATTCATTCGATATCGCGTTCTTACGCGAAGTCTGGGGTACGAACGGACTGCGCTGAAGTGAAAATCACTAGATGGTGCCACGCATCAACATAAATACTCCATAATTTCACCAATCAACAAACCCAAACAATTCCGCACTAATTTTATTTTGCTTGATTCACAAGCATTAATTTATCCGTGCTAATAACCAAAGGAAAATAATTACCGTAACAATAATTACACCGGTAACATCACAATATTATTGTTATTGAAAATTCTTCGTGAACTATTACGGCCAAATTCGAAATTGGATAAATGATAAAAAGGAATTCAAGAAAAAACATCAATCTATCGGATGAATGCTGAAAAAGAAAATTGGATAATTGCAATTGTGAAATCGAGATGTTTTGACCAAAAAAAACAACAAAGATGACACGTACACTGAAAGCTCAACGTTTTTTGTCTACCATTGTTATTATGTATTATTAGATATTTATAATAATTAATGTGTTAACTTTACTAATGATGTAAAATTAATTTTTGCTTGACAAATACCTATTGTTCCAGCCATAACAACAACAATGATAATGATGATGATGATAATAATAATAATTTAAAGATTTGATTCTATAAATTCATTAAATTTATTTGAATTAATTTATTTACAAAATAATCATAATACTAGCACCAAAAATAACAACAGTAATAATAATAATAATAATAATAATAATAGTGGTAGGTTTCTATTATTTCATTTTCAATGTTATTATTATTAAATACTATCAATGAAAGTAAAATAAAAATATCAACTAGAACGTCCATAACAGAAACAATTCTAAAAATAATAATTACAGTAAACAGTTAGAATAGCAACACTAATAGTATTAACAATAGCAATGTGAAAAATCAAATATGACCCAATGATATACAAATATCTATTATTTAATTAACGATACGTTCGCGTAGCGTGCACGTGCCGATAATTCTTGTTTAACCCATTAACCGCCAAAATGAAACTAGCCATAATATATTGATGAAATGTTTATTTTTACATTGTTTACAAACCAAAAGAACGAAAAAGTATTAAAAAATTTTTAAAACATGATTAGCCTCCCTTTGAGGGGGGTGTACACAATTGGGTACAGTAGTATATCAGAGCACATATTTTTTTTCGAAACAAGTTTCAAACCTTTTATTCAATATTTATTTTATAGCCACGGATATATGCTTCCAAAAAAAACATATATTGAAATACAAATATATTAATTTAAACAATAGAAATATAAATCTGATACTACTTACTCGTTATCGCCGCAAAACTCAAAGTTTACAATCCTCGATCTAACAGTTTTAACGTACCTACCCTCCAATATTAGTGATTGATTATTAGCGTTGCATGTCTTCTTACCAACAATAGTCAAATAATTATGTTTGTTATAAAAAATTAAGGTAGCTGTTAATTTTTTTAAAATTAGTAGCTCGTAATTTTTTTAAAATTAACAGCTGTTAATTTTTTTAAAATTAAGTTAATTTTTTTTAAATTAACAGCTGTTAATTTTTTTAAAATTAAGTTAATTTTTTTAAAATTAACAGCTAAAATTACCAGTTACCAAATGAACAGTTACCTTAATTTTTAGTGCTGTATCTGATAAGGTACAGCAGCGCCAAATGGGTTAATGTGTACGATCGTACGCGTGTTGATGGGCGGACGCAATGCGATTACTTAATATAACGACGATATTATATACGTCGACAACGACACGCCGGGCCTTACTTTGAGTTAGCACGCTCAATTTACGTGCGCGCAGTGTGCGTAACTCCTCTATAAATCTTTGCTGATGCGCACAAATATAGCACGAAATTTGCGGGCGTGGTAAACGCGAAATAAAAATGTTCGAGATGTGCGTTGACACGCACACAACCGCACGCACAATTCCAACTCTTTACCGTACTCTCCCTTCCGCCCACTTTTCAGAGAGCGAGAGAGACGAAGAATAGGAAAAGGAACGCCGTAGTGAAAAATTCCTGGGCATGGCAAGGAGTTCGCGTGAAGAAAGCGTGGTCGAGATACTCGTGGGATAAAAATCTTCAACATCGAAACTCCAACGATGTTTTCGATTAGCTATATCGATAATCCAGATTACAGGGCAATATTTTTCGCAAAAAGTTCGGCGTAAATTATTCGCTTTTTTTTCTTGCGGCGGCGAAGATTTTTCATTATTTTTTTGTAGCTTTAATTTCAATGTTTTCCTTTTTTATTTAATTTCGAATTAATTGTTTCGAATTAATCTTCCGCCTATTTATCGTTTGAATTGTTTTATCTTATTTAGTATGTCTGCAAAAAAAAAATTCGGGCGGTAAAATCCAAAATTTAAGGTATTACTGGATGGGTATTGAAAAATCGTTAGAATTATTGAAAATTTTAGAAGCGATTGTTCTTGATAAAATAATGGAACATTAATCGTTTCAGGATTTTGGTAAATAATTTAGTAGTTATAAGTATTTGAATTTAACACGATCATTTATATGAATACAACCTCTGCAGACGTTAATACTAGCGAAACGATGGAACTATATCACGCCATATTCTGAACATATAATATTATCATAATCGAGCAATCGATTGAATTTTAAATTCACAATACATTAAGTTTCGAATATAGTATACAATTTGTTAAGTATAATAATCATTGTTGATTTAAAATATTAAAATTAAGTTTCAAATAAATAGAGTGCGTTGTTTAATTAATAATAATATTTAAATTATTTAAAAAATTTTGAATCTTTCCTTTTTTATTTTTATTTGAAGTAAAAAAATTTTCACTTTAAATAATAATAAAGAAACTTAGTTTAATGATGAATTAAGTTTCAAATAAATAAATAAAGTGCGTTGTCGCATTTTTCGGTCAATTTATAAAATAGTGAAAGATTTGTTTTAACGATAAATTAATTAGCGGTAATTGGAAAACTGAAATTATTGAATTTTTTGGTAGTTACTAATGACCACCATGGCAGTCAAAATGTTAATAAGATTATCCTGACGGATAGATTAAATTTATAAATTGAGAACCTTTTTTTTTAGACAGTTGAATCAAATGCACAGTGACTGACAAAATCTCGGCTATATTTTCGAATTTCACTCCAATTATTATTAAAACTGGAAAATTAACATTTGTAAGTGTTGATTTATTATTAAATAAGCTGTTTTTAGGGCTAAACATATGCAATACGACATCGATACTTGTAAATCTACAATTTCTCTATTTTGGACAAATTTTTTCCCGATGGTCAATTGAGCAATACCTTCAATCGAAAATTGAAATTTTTTGTCGAAACCTCGATCATTGGTGCTTTCGAATGTTGAAAAATATTTCTATCTTCGTCGTGGCAATCACCACGGTGAACGCAAAGTATTTTGTTTCCGCCAGATCCTCAGGTAAACAATTCTCGTTTGAAAGAAATGTTGTGAGTGGAAGTTTTCGAGGTAGAATCGCATCGCTATTAACATACCGAAAACGAGGAAGCATTCGCGGTAAGAAAAACCGCGGGAATCTCTCTCGACCGAAGCCAAGAGATTCGTAATTTATTCCAAAGTGAAAAAAGCCAGTGTAAAGGTATACAGTAGTCGGTAGCTCTGTCGCTGACGATCTCTCCTCTCCCTCTTTCTCTCTCTCTCTCGTACTGTCACCTTTCATAAGGAAGTCGTGTATGTTTACCAAACAAACGCTGGAATTACGACGAAACGTACAGGAAATTTCGAAATACGTTCCACTGTGAATCCGCCATTAAAATTATTGATTTTCTCAACTTCTCGACGAAAGTTCTTAAAGTTGAAAAATAAAAATTAACACTAACAATAAAATAAGAGAAAGTTGAATATTATGCACAAATTAAATATTAACCCTTCATCCCGACTCATGGGTCGTTTTCGACCCAAACGAAATTTCAAAGTGCTGTAATTTTTCGTGAGGTACCTCCAGATTTTCAATAACAAAAGTATAACAATTTTTTTTTTTTCAAAATATTTCTATTGGGGATTCAAGTTGAAGGTTGAAAGAAGCTCCATGAATTTTTTCAGATTTTTTAAAGCGTTTTTAGTGATCCGAATAACGCAAAGACGAAAACGACCCATGAGTCCGGATGGAAGGTGCCAAAAATATGAGTCGAGATGAAGGGTTATGTTTCTCATTTTTTTCAATTCGTATTCAAGCTTGAACTCAAGTTTCGATGGGTAATATTTCAAGTTTATATTTTCATGCAAACCGGTTATGTTAAAGAGTTCAGATTACTGTGAAAATAATTTTAAAAAACTAGTTCGTCGCTTAAGGCCGCTGAAATTGAAAGTAAGGCCCAACGTATGGCGCAAACATCACAGATTAAAAGTATGATTACAATCGTAGAACCGGTAGCCAGATTTTTTACGCGTTTTTCTCGAAACCAAAGTTTTTAAAATGGTGCCACGCATTTTTCATTCAATGAACTTAAAACTTGATAAGTTCATTCAATGCAATAGTAGTTTAGTCTCGACGACGTTTTACGACTTCACGGTTTTTTTAAATTAATTATAAACAGTAATAGTATTATTTTTCATTTAAATATATCGAAAAAAAATACAAATATTTGTTGTTGTTGCTTGCAGCACAATAAAGAAAGTTCGATCGAATATTTACGAGTATTGTTTATTTTAGAAGGAAACGAATTTTTGTCTGTTCTAGATTTAACAAGTGGCCAAAATCGAGCACAATCTCGAGCCCTACATGTCGTAAGGTCATGTACGAGCTTATTTATAAATTCTTTAATTATTCCCATTTTTTAATGAAATTCGAAAACTTAATTATTAAAGTGATTTTATCGAAAGTTACGTACTTTTATTCTCATCATTAATATTAGCAAACAAAGATTTCTAAATATTTTAATTAATTTCTTTAAAATAAATTTTGAAGGAATTTCAACGGAAAAAACGAAAGACGTACAGAAACATTTTTTTAAAAGAAACGGTACGACGAAAATACTATTTTTAAAATAACGGCGCTCTATAAGATGTACTAGATCACATAATTTTTTTTTCGAAGTTTCGTTATCGCGCGTTCAATTTAAATCAAAAGTAACAGACCAAAAAAATTAATTGACGAAGGGAAACAAACAATAAATTGCCAGTTTGTAAAAACGTTGAACTATCAGAATCCAATAGGAATTTGTACTCACCGGATTGAGTCCAGCATTCAGGGTCTTCTTGACAGAGCATCGACCAGTCTTGTTTAAGATCCTTGAAAGTCGCCATGGTTAATTGTAGAAAGAGAAAAGTATAAAAACTCCGCCGATTTTTTGCCCACTTTTATTTACGAATTTTTGTCACTCGTCACTCGTCCGTATTATGCTTCGATAGTTCACTACGGGTATTATTTTTTCATCACTTTCGAAAGTTTGAAACACCGAATTTTGAATCGTCGCGGAAAGGATGGTCAAAACTCGCGACTAATTACATTTTTCAAAATCTGTTTCGGCGAATAATTTGAGTCACTGAAAATACACCTTGAAAAATGCATATGCACCCGTGGAATTTGATTCGAGAAAACGGTGAAAATGAAGTTTCCGGTGTGTAGAAATTTTGTCGAATTTTCAGCGAATTTTTAACAACTTTTTAGAATTGCAAAATTTTAGAAACGTTTTTTTGGAGTTTTTAAGGAATACAAGATTTTTAGTTAAGAATTTTCCTCGTTCTTGCGAATCGACGATGAGTTTTCGAATTTTTATAATCGATACTTTTGTTTCCGGAGAAAATTCGCGGAGAGAACATTTGAGGAGAGAGCACATGGATGATGAAGGCAAAAAGCAGTCGATATTACTTTGAGACACCTGGTTTTCTGCGCTAGCTAGTGTGCACACGCTCGCAGCTCGGCGAGCAGCTCTTTCTCTCTCTCCTTCTTCGACCACAATTCCTCGTTTCGCCCTCTCGCTCGCGACCTCTCTCGCTCTCTCTCTTTTGCTGTCGCCCTATTACTTTTCTCTTTCTAGCTCCCTCTCCGTATCCCATTTTCTCGCGTTTTTGTTCTCGCTCCTTCTCTCGCTCTTTCTTTCTGCTTCACATTTCTTTCTCTCTCTCTCTCTCTCTCTCTCTCTCTCTCTCTCTCTCTCTCTCTATGTGTTCTCTTTCATGTTTTCCAGACAAGTTCGTACTTATCGGGATTCCCAACAGGTTCGCCTCTCGCTCGGTTTCGCGACACTACCGTCCTGTTTTCATTTTTAAAACAGCGGGTATTCGCCTTTTTCCACCTTTATAAGCAATCATAGTTTTCTTTCGATTTTTTCAGAATTTTGTTTTTGAATTTTTATCTATGAATATATTAACGTATTTTTATCTATGAATATATTAACGTATTTTTATCTATGAATGTTAACATATTTTTTAATCAGAATTTCAAATTAGTCACAATTTCAAAAATTAATACAATAGAGTATGTTAATATTCCTAAGTAAAATGTGAAAACGCATTTTTTCATTCGATTTTTCGAGAATTCTATAAAGTTCAAATCTAGAAGAAAATTGAAATTGCTTACATAGACAATGTCGTATTCAAAAATAAAAATGTGCAATTGCGTATTTTATTTATGAATATTTACATATTTTACTTTCTGAATTTCAGATTCGGATAATAAAACGTGTCAATATTTACAACTAAGAACCAAAATCAATCTTTTTTTATAAAACATTTTAGAATTCTAAAAAAATCTTTACAATGTATAGAATACTAAATTTTATCCCAGTGAATTTCTAGGTATTAGCAATTCCAATTGAACCATTTCCTATCACTGCATGGAAAATGAAGAAAACCCATACCGGTATAAACAGCTCTTCGGATCCGCCTGTGCGAAAACCCGTTTACTGAATTATCCATTAAAAGAACTCTGAAGTAATACATCTCGGTGCGTTATTTTCGTTATTTGAGATTATTTTTAAAGACCCTGTATTATGATGTTTTTCCGTCTCGACTAATTCGCCGAGTTCTTTTTTGTAATTATTTTATTAACTCTATCCTTTGGGATGAAATTATTATCCGTAGTTGTACATAATTCATTTACTACATTAATGATCTCCATTATCGTATTCTTGTATTTAAAATAAGGATTTTGACGAAGATTTTATCCAATAATAATTAGAAAATAAATTTCAGTATTGATTTTTCTAGATAACGAAATTTTCTAGATCGGAAAAGTATCCCGGCAATCAAAATTAATGACATTACGGAAAGCAACATTTTTCAAGAAAAAGCAATAACGAAAAACTGAAATATCTGTTTTGAAGACTGATAATTGTTTTATTTGTAATTCCTATCGGACGTATACAAGTCAAGGTCAGCTGATCCTACGGTTTTTTGACCTTGAGAAAACCGGCGGTGTTCGAGAAGTATTTGGCATTAGCCTCGTTGACTTTTTTCTCGGCGGCTTGAGGATTTACTATTTCCAGACCTTGCAACGGTGTAAATGCGACGCTCGACGCGGTACCGGAAACTTGCTTCTTGACCGTCGTACTGCCGCCCCACTGCTGCTGTTTCTGTAAATTCTTCTGCAAAGTCTTCGATATTCGTACTTTCGTCTTTTCGTCGATCTGTGGCAAGCGTATTCGTCCGGTTCCCGCTTTACCGATCGTTCCCCGCGAATAACCCAGATCTTCCTGATACGCGTCGTTCTCGATCTATCCAAGCGCCGATATGAAACAAACGGCAAAACTCAGAATTTCAAAAATCACGTAATCTATAAAGAAAAGTACATTTTTTTATTTGTGCAATTATTGATTAAAGTGAGTAAAAACAATACTGTTGAAATATTCATCGACAAACACGACACAAAATTAATGAATACATGATCTGATGCTTGACAATGTTTAGAATAATTTTATAATACAAACGATTTTTTGAATGCAGAAAAATATTATTTTTTCTACCGTATGAACGTTAATTAAGTTAATCAAGGAAAAATCACTATTGAAAAAACGTGAAAAACAGAAACTTCGTTTTCATAGCGACAAAATCGAAAAAAGAATTTCCTATATATTTTGTAATTTAATTTAATGGAAATGAAAATAGAATAAAATTTCCAATTTAAAAAAACGGTTTAAAAAAACTTATACGATTTCGAGCACGTTTTTACGCATTTAAATTTTATCGCTGCTCAGTTCAAAAAACGCATTCTGCAGTTATATAGAAAAAAAACGATTTTTAAGAATGAACGAAGATTTTTATCCCGTCCAATAAATTTATGTAAAGAAGTATCCAAATATATTTCATATTATTTTTCATTACTCACATCCGCGAAATTCATACGATTAGCGTGCTTGCGGAATTCGGTAATGGCATAGCGTTCCTTCATCTTCCGGACACGTTTACCGCCGCGTTTTTTTCGACCAGGATCGATCGGTTTCGGGAGCGGTTTTACGAATTTAACGGGCGGTGGTTCCTGCAATTTGTCCAATTTTTTTTCGATCTCATCGCGCAAAGATTGGCCGATATGCCCATCGGTGCTTTCGTGGCAGGCGTCAACGCGCGCCGCCAACATACTCTTTGAGGCGACCAGCCGCGCCGCTTTCCTTCGAAGATCCTGAAAAAATCGATTGTTTTATTATTTATCATCCGTGATTTTAACAATAGTTAACTACTTTGCTGTAAAACGGATAAAAATCGATGATTTCATCGATAAAAAGACAAGTTCGTTTTATCACTTGTTATCGGATTTTTTATCACGATAAGAGGTTCGAAAACGTTCCGAAACGCATATTAAAAGTAGATGATGATTTGTACCATCTTTGATGCTGCCTTTCCAATTCTGGCTAACGGTAGCCAAGAATAAAATTGATCTTTTTTGGGAATCGTGTTATTCCGTTTTCAATTGTATCAGATCCACTCACCGGTGGTGTATCCTGGACTATATCCGAATAATAAATAAATCCGGTATGAGGAAGAGTTGCGACTTGGGAGAAGCCCGAAAGCGTTGTTTTCTGTGATCCAAGCACAAGAACGTTGCAAGATGGCATTTTCGAAAGTTTTGTCAAACCGCCCGCCACACCTATGTCAGAGCAAAAAAAACATTTATATTTCCTATCGTTGCACATCGCAAGAAATAAATAAGAAAAGAAAACAAAATTGATAAACAACGATAGAAATAATGGAAAAAAATGCAAGATTGCATTTAGAATTAATTATTGACAATCAGAAATTAAAAAAATATTTATAATACGAGATCGCCAATGTATTAAATACCCATGATTTTCGCCGCCGTAGACGCGCCGACGATGACAGAAAGATTCGGTGCTATGAAAGCCATTCTGCTTTCCACGTACTCGAATATTCTGGATTTGCAATTGTTTAATTCGACTGCCATGTCGCACGCTTCGCAGATCGCATCTTTCTCCTCACTTGTTAAGTACTGCCTAAAACGCATTACAGTTATGGGTCGAAATAAATAAACTGCAGTGATGAGTGTATTTCCAATAAAAAAATAATACGATTAAAGAAATACGAGAGCTTTAATTGAACTGCATCTAGTCCCTTAAAGTAAAAATATTTTTATAACTTTCAGTAAATTCATCAAAATTATACTCTTTTTTTCCACGTACACTCTTGCGAGTTTTTATAATCTCCTTTTTCTTCTCCTCTAGTTCCAAATTCTCCTCGCTGACCTTTTCAGTCTTCCATCTTTTTTTTGTCATTTTTCCCCGCATTTGGTAAGCTAACCTGCCTATGGTGCGTCCACACCTGAGTTAGCTATACTATATACCGCATTTGCCGAGGACACGGGGAAACTGTGGAAAACCCGTGCCGGTATAGACCGCCCTGTATTTGCCTGATTTTTTGGTGTACACATTTCGTATTGAAATATCTACACCAAAATATCAACTATCAGCCTTTCTCGATGCTGCTTACGGTTCTTAAGGACATATCGAAGATGTACCACGTGACACACGAGTGCGAGAGAAATAGTCGAAATTTTTAAATCGCAATTTCTCAAGGACGAAACTTTGTAATCGTAAAAATCAAGCATCTATTTCTGCTGCTATAAATTCTACAAAGACTGATGCTCGATTTTTCGCCGTAAACTTAACCGACGCCGAGAAAACGGATTTCAAAAAATTGTGAGGTTATGTTGATGTTCGCCATGCCCTTAATTTCAGTGATAACCCGAGCCGCGCTCCAACCGCCCAACCACCAGCGTCGGTTATACAAATTATACTCTACATATTACAATTTTTTAAACATAAATAATTTCTGATATTTAAAATTGTAAAATTATGAGAACTCTATTTTTTGTAACGTACTTCCTCAATACATAAAAACTTTTACTGATTTTTACGAAATTTCATTCAAATATAGCGAGATATTCTATACAAACGTGAAAGTGTGATTACGTTTGAAACGAAGATGAAAGCGCGTGAAATTTCGTGATAAGAAATTGATCAAAACAAATACCCTTGAGTCGTTGACGCTGTAACGGAAACCACCATTATCGTCGCCTGAGTAAGAAACTGTTGAAGGGTCTCGTTGTTCTTCGCCCTGTCAAGATCATTGCCCAATTCTCTAACAGTCATAACGTACTCCAGGGGTCCGACAACGAGCGACTCCAGCTCCGGAAACCTTTTGGAATATTTGTCTCTCACGAATCTGTGAATCGTTGCTGTAAAATAACAATACGTATTTTTCTGCATTCTGCATCCAACTATGATATCGTGAAAATCAGCCAGGCAAAAGTACCTTTCGATTCTCGTTATATTCTTTTCGTCAAAGATTATTTACCAATCTCGTCGTCAATGTCTGCCGCTATGTTGTTGGCTTCTACGATCAATTGGTATTCCGGATCCGATTCTACGGGACCCACTATGTCGGCTGACTTTCGTGGCAATTTGCTGTATTTATCTATCTGCGTCATGATTTTTTTCAAGTGGTCGGAGTCACGAAGTTTCGTTAGTTCTCTCACTGAAGATACTTTTATTTCTGTTGATAGAAATACATTTTTATATCAATAAGCTATTGTAGGGCAAACCATGATAATGATATTAACCCTTCATCCCGACTCATATTTTCGGCACCTTCCATCCCGACTCATGGGTCGTTTTCGTCTTTGCGTTATTCGGATCAGTAAAAACGCTTTAAAAAATTTTGAAAAAAAAAAAATTGTTATACTTTTGTTATTGAAAATCTGGAAGTACCTCACAAAAATCTGCAGCACTTTGAAATTTCGCTTGGGTCGAAAACGACCCATGAGTCGGGATTAGGGCTGCCATCCATCCGGATTTCCCCGGATTTGTCCTAGTTTGGGTGTGGATCAGGGACATCCGGGGAGGATCCGAAGAAGCGCTCGAAGAAAAAAAGCGTTTTATTTTTATTTTCAAGCTTGTCCGGAGTAAAAATATTTTTTTACTTAAATGTCCGGGGTTTTGGGAGTTTTTGTCCCGTGCCCACAGTTTATGGAATGGCAGCCCTAGTCTGGATGAAGGGTTAACAACAACACCAATGTATATACGCTAGTGTACCAAGATTGCAATTCTCCTTTCCGTGTGGGTAAGCAAGTAATTGATACAAAGATATACTGAAATTACTCAAGGAATCATCAAAGAGATCGCAAGTGCTTTCTAAACACAAGATCGCTCTTTCGTCAAGGACGTTGAAATCTATACAATCAGTGAAGATTATAACTTATTTGTAAGACGTATATTTGAAGGTTAAACTTCGTCTAACTGCATTTTTGCAAATAAATTTTGTCACGAATACAGGACTCAAGAACGGGAAATTTGTCAATTTATATCGCCTTATAAAGATCCCATGCTTAACCTAAAATGGTTTACCTTCTTCAATAACTTTGTGAATCGCAGCCGGTTGCACGAATTCCGGCTCGGGTTCATCCATAAATTCATCGCCGTCATCATTTTCTTCGAGGTCGGCCAGCAGTTCATCCGCCAGTGACATTGTTGACTATAATATTGTCCGGCGAAGGTGATAAACAAATCTGGCCGCGTAGGCCCGCCACCTAACTGCCACGAACGTATGCAAACGTTTGCAAAGTTTTGGCCGCCATATTGATTTTAGATTGAAGCGCCACGTGCGATACGCGGTGGTTATTAGAACCGTTTGACGACAGAGAGGAAGAGATACCCGCGAGGAAACCGACGCAGCCTCTGCTCGCGTCGGTAAAACAAAATTAGTACGAGCTACTGCTATCTACCGCGAAGCAACATTGTCGCTAGCGTCCGGCAAGCCTCGACGGGCTTCGTGCTTGCGTATGTATACGTACATACGTAACACCGAAAATTTCGAAATGTGCGTAGGGTTACCATTCAGAAATTTGAAAATTCCGGACAAAAAGCCGGAAATTTCAATAAAAGTCCGGACATTGTAGTCACAAACATTACCAACTAAGTTGCAGTGGTACGGTAACTTTCAACTTTCTTCCGCTAAAAGTAAAAGAATTGCTTGGGAAATGCACCCCAGAAAATCAAGACGCTTTTCGAGAAGACGTGAAACTTATGTACAGACACGGTATCCAGTACCTGGATAAATGGACGACGCCGCTGTCTGACTTCAAAGTTTTTTACTGGTTTCGGTTAAAAAACGAGCGAACTGATTGAGTTTGAAAAGCTCGTGGATTCAGTTGTATATGTATATGAAAGGCAAAGGAGTTACTGTCGATGATGTAAAGCTGTTCGATGAAATAACTGCCGTCTATTCATTTTTATCCCAACAAAACGATGAATTCTTTAGTATGATGCTCCATAAAAGATGAGTTACCATTTTTTGAATGTTTAGAATTGCCAGACTGCCATTGGGTATTTGCGAATTTATTTTTGCTATCCAGGCTCAAAACGCAAATGTGAAAAGAGTATTTTCTCTAATGGGAGCCAAATGGACAAAAGAGCGAAACAGATTGTCGGTACCCTCGGTTAGATCATTGATGATGATTCAATATAACCTCAAAAATATAAGCTGCGAAGAATTTTACACGTAAAGTTTGAATGAATAGGAGCTGCTCCGTCAAGTATCTCGCTCTGAAAAATATATGAAAATGCCGAAATATAAAAAATAATATACGGTGGAAAATATATGAAATGCTGAAATATAAAAAATAATATGCGGTGGAAAATATATGAAATGCTGAAATATGAAAAATAATATGCGGTACCGAAACTAGTGACAAGTTTGATTATTTTACGTTTCGAAAAAAATATTTCATTTTAGTTTACGTTCTGAAGAAAATATTATTTTTGTTTTGAAGAAAATATTTAATGTTTAAACTAGTTAATTGTTTGAAGACTGAAGACTGAAAAGACTATAAATCTTCTGTTTGAAACTAGATTTATATTTCGTTTTTAAATTAATGAAAGAATTAAAGACTTATTTGATACTACTTATATAAGTTTTATTACTCGTGTCCCACCTAACCCAACAAATCCGGACAAATTAGAGGGCCGGACAAACGTCTAGAAATCCCGACATTTCCGGACAAATCCGGTCGGATGGTAACCCTATTCGGGACCAAAGAAGTCTTTTCTATGCTTCCGCCGATGCCATATGCCAGTATGAACGTTACGTACGAATGATCGAATTCCTATTAAGAAATACGATTATTTTGATTTTATTTGTAGAATGGAGGATAATGGGATTGGATGGTGATGAACGTCAAAAATTTCATACGACATTGTAGTACAGTATGAGTATATTATGTACAAAAAAAATGCGTTGTACAATACAAATATAATTTTTTTTTCATTCATTTTGCCTTTCGCATTGAACGAAAATTCGATTACCTTTGATAGCAAATTCATTAGGATATTAATTAATGGTTCTATTTCGTCGCGCATACTGGAGGTATATTGACTATTTTCAACTTAACTTGAAAAACGAACTTTATACAGAATTTTGGGACCTTAACAAATATACGTGCGTGTGTATGTAAAGGACAAATCTTTGTTTAAATAACGCGTCCTAACAACTATTACCATCGGGTATACAAAATGACTTTGCATAAAAAATACTTTCCTCATTGTACATTATTTCAATACAGTACCGAAATAATTCGTTCGCAATTATTCGTACCACTCTCAGTGTATAGTTATATACGCTTTTCATTAAATATATTACAGCTTTTTACATTTAAAATCATAATTTCACTCGACGTTACTTCTTCCATTAAATTAAGTATCGTTTTCATTTTCTCATATAAAAATATTGATATTTTTACGGCAGCATAAATAGTTGAGTATTTATTGTATGTGTCCTTTTTCATTTCTCGTCCTTCGCTTTTTTTCTTCTTTACAAGTCACCGAGTGTAAAAACATTGTACAAAGTTGCTCGCTCTTAAATACTTGGAATACGAAACGAAGGGGATGGAGGAAGGATAGGAGTTAATACAACAGAAAATAAATAATAAATAAAGATGAGATTCATCGAACAATACGCAAAATTGCTCATTATTCCGTAACTTAAAAATAAATAATGGAGCTCGTGTTTCGTATAGTCCAGTCGACAATAATGACCGAAAACATTCGTTCTCGAATAAATTCTCCGCAAGCCGCGAAATATATAATATTTCATAGATTAATGCGATTCGACCGGTCACATAAAATTATCGATGAAGCAAATGATAAAACGCAGTCAATGATACCTGACGATATATCCTTGAATGGAAAACACGTGTGAAGCGAGATGCCCGTTTCGCCGTGTATTTGAAGAAACAAAAATAAAAAAAAAATAAAATAAAAAATAATTGTCATGAATTATTCGATAGGCTTACATGACTAAACGAACCACATTATGGGCTTCTCAACGTTTACAAAGCCGATACTGCACTTGGTAACGAATTGAACTAGTTTTGCAACCTCTCCGCGTTTAAAATCATAATAATGTTACTATGTACAAATTTGTGTGTAGCGTATCCGTTCTCTTTCTTCTCCCGAGGCTTCTAGGGACAATCGCAGATTGTTCGCTAATAAAGAGAAGAAAGCGAAGAGGACGTATATAATTTTAATGTTGTCTTCGTCTCGTTCCTTCGTCACTGGATCGGATGGATATGCACTGCGTGACGATCCGCTAATCCGCATGGATCCTCACCACAATTATTGCGTAAGTACTTTGTCATTGTAGGATTTATAAATTCATTTTTTTTTTCAATATCGTTCGCCGATAAACGAAAGTTAAAAAATTAAAAATATAAAAATACGAATCGAATAACTCGCGTCGAAAGACCGCGTCGAATCGCGAGCGATCGATACGATTTTTTTGGATAAAACGAATTTACGAAATAGAGCAAGGCTTTTTCCGTAACTCAACCGGAAGCTCGAGTCGACGAACGATAAAACGAGAGAATTTATCCCCCCTCGTAATTCATCGAGGAGGAATCTATGGAAAAGATTAAACCTAGTCAGCCTTTCTGTGTGTTATCTCGCTTCGCGTGGTACTTGAGCAGTAGCTGTCGATCATCTCGGTACTTTGAGTCGTTGCGGCTGTCAGTGCTTCCCGTTGTTGCAGTCATTATCCGGCTCAGAACTCGAGCCGGAAGACTCGCTCGTATTAATGTTCGTACTGCACCTCGTGCTCCTCCGACTGCCGGAACTCGAGTGTCTGCATTTCTCACCACGATCGACTCCACCTACAACAGTTCGTTCATCGAAATAAGATTTGGGTACTTTTTTTTTCGTTTTTCCCATCACGACGTCATCCGAACTTATCGGTTATTTATACTTATTCGTCAGTTCTTCGGTGCAATCGAATTGTTCCTTTAATCGTCCGGTCAATGACCGGGTACCCGGGTATCCATCGTTTCAGCTTTGCAGATACAATTTATTAACTTTTTCTTTAAAAAACTGTATAACCGTCTGGATGAATTTAAATAGTTTGAAACCCAATTTTTGTCAATTTTTTTTACAATCAATTATTTAATCACCCGGGTACCCACTGAAGTTATATGAGGATGAAGTTCGCAACGTTGCGAGGCAACGAAAATCATTATTTTTCGATTTCTCTATTTCTTTTTCAATATAATCGTAATTAAAATACCTTAATAATTATACAAATCTTTATTGTGATAACATAGAATTCAAATAGAAAAAAAAATATGTCGCCAAATAATATATTTAAGGAAATAAAAAAATGAGAAAATAAATTTCGTTGCGTTGCAACGATGCGAACTTCAGGTCCATGAAGTTATTATGCATGAATGTCGGGCTTATACACACTAAAGAAACTACCTATTCAAGTATTGAGGTAATTTGACTTTTAAATAAATAATAATCAAATCGTTTACGAAGGAGATATCAAATTTGATAGTTAATAACTATTATTAAATAATTAATTATAAAAAAATTTGCCAAAAATTGGGTTTCAAACTACTTAAATTTCGGGGATCCAGACGGTTGTACAGTTTTTTAAAGAAAAAGTTAATAAATTCTATCTGCAAAGCTGAAATGAAAGCTGAAATGGATACCCGGGTACCTGGTCATTGACCGGCCGGTTAAATTAGATAACTTATTGATATTCGTCATTTCTTCGATTAACTTGTCGTTATTCGTCATTTTTTCAGTGCAACTCCTTCAAAGAACTTTACGTCGCTTATCATTCCATCAGCACGATCAAACTTGTAACGGTGATCAATAACGTGATAAATACTTACTGGTTAACGGAGTATGGACCTCGACTTTTATATTAGCGGTTGCAGTGACCTTAGTTGTGATGTGGGAGGTGGAGGGCACCGGCGATGTTCGACTGGACCCGCTCGAGTCCGATCCGCCGCAGTTCTGTTAGTTAGAGAAAAAAAAAAACAAGAAAAAAACAACACACTCGTTAGACATGCCGCAATATAGATCTTTAACGTTTAAAATCACGCAAGCATCATAAACGCACTCATTATCGTTATTGTTATGGCTATCATTATTATCAAGGCTTATCGAAAAAAAAATGTCATCCAAACGATATCATTACGTGCCCACTCAAAATTGGAATTTTCTCACTCGAATCTTATCTTATTCGAATAACTCAAAGCGTAATTAATATTCTTCAAATTTTTCTGGAGATTTAAATGTTTCGTAGATATCGATTGTGTAAAATGAAAATTCAATAAAAATTCAAACGTAGTCAGTGAATTCGTCGTCCGAAGCAAATAGGAAATAACCCTCTGCTTCTGTTCAAACTTGGATCAAAGAGCTAAAGTTTAGAAAAAATCTTTATTATCTAAATGATGGACTAGACGAACGCCTACGCGAAATCACTGAAGCTAATTACATGAAATTTAGACAACAGGTTTCTTTCGTAAATGAAAAACCCACTAGGAACGGATTTTGAAAAAATCGTTCCTTAAGGGCATAAAATAGTGGACAGAAATGAAAATCTATCAGTTTTAAAGTTACATCCACAAAAATTCGTATATTTCCTTTTGGTAAAAAATTAATAACGAAGTGTTCCAGCGTTTATGGAAAATGAATTTTTATAGGGCGAAAATCGAAAGTGCGATTTTGCACGGGAGTTCCGTAATCTTCATAATTCAAAACCATTAAAATTGCTACCCAGTCTATTGGCTTAAATTAAGATCGAAATATTCCAGTTTTCAAAACATCATCCCTTAAGTGATTGTGAAGTATCTAAAGAAAAATTTGGATCTCTAAGCGTACGAAGTCGCTAGTGCGTAACAAAAACGATTAAAAAAGTAAAAGATTTTTTCTTCTTTTTAACACACCCAATAACACTACTCGTCGATGAGAAACTTCTGATCATTCAACATTGAGTGAACCCAATGGCTCGATCATAGACAAATTCGAGATTCCATAAACTCAAAGTGAATTTCGCAATGCTAAGAATATTCCGGTTTTCAATAGTACAAGCAAATTATTAAAAATGGGTCGTCGCTGTATCGAAGAGCTCATACAATAATTATTCAAACGCAAAAATCAATCGATTAGATTAGATCAATCGTGCGTCTGAAATGGTAGTCGTCATAGTTTCATTCGTCATTTCTTCGGTACTCCCTTAAGGACATGTCGAAGACGTACCACGTGACACACGAGAGAGATGGTCGAAAATAAAAATCGCAATTTCTCAAGGACGAAACGTTTAAATCGTAAAATTCAAGCATCTATTTCTGTCTCTATGAATTCTAAAAAGACGGATGCTCGATTTTTCGCCGTAAACTTCATCGACGCCGAAAAAAGGGATTTCGAAAATTTGTGAGGTTATGTCGATGCTCGTCATGCCCTTAACGGTAACCATCGCCTTAAATCTTTGACCCACCTGATTGCCGCATGTGGACGTTGTTTCGACTTTGAGTTCCGGTTGTACGATGATGCACGATTCCTGGGTGCTGTGCCAAGAGTTCGGCTCTTCGGTGATGGTCGTTAGAGAGGGTTCGGCGTGCAGTCTCGCGTTCTCGATCTTGTGCGATCTTCTAGGTGGCGCGGGAGGCTTCGATCGTCTAACAATCGGCGACGCTGGTGGCGTCGGCGTCGATATTCTGTCGGGATGGTCGTTCGGTATAACCTCTGGCGATGGTCCAACGAGCGACAGTAAAATAGGAAAGAAGAAGAGTCCGTTTACGAGGCCAATGCCGATCAGGCAAAGCAGAACGAGGAAGAAGTATCGTACGATGAACTCGAACTCGGAAAAAGCGAGTATCACAACGGCGAGTAGAGTTGTGAGGGCGCCGTGTATAACTGGGGCGTACATGTGCTCCAGAGCTAAACGTACCCTACGGTCTCTGCTACCGACACTCGTCACGAAACTCTGCGCAAACAAAACAGCGAGATTAATCGTTGATTATCGGTAGATTATAGCTGGATAGATATTCAAAAAAATGGCTAACAATGCTTGAAAATTTGAAAAATTTGAGTTTTTGATATTGTAATATCAAATAGTAATATCAATATCAAATTGTAATATCAATTGTAATATCAAATGTAATATCAAATCAATATCAATTGTAATATCAAAAATACATAGATTTTTCAAAGAATTTTTCCCGTTATCCTTTTGTTTGAGATGTTTTAGAATAATAATATTTAATACTTTTAAAAGTATTACTTAATACGTCATACTTTTATTTTCGATGTTTCTTTTTTTTTTTTATACGGAATTATTTTTACTTTGCCAGTTAATTCATAAAATAATGAAAGATTTTTAATTTTTTAGTTATTTTTTATTATTGTTCCTCCGTAAACCCGTACAAGAAATCTCGATGAATGTAAGGAACGAAGTATGTCTTACCAGACAGATGTGAACAGTAAAGTGTACGGATATACCGACACTAACGACGAGAAGAACAGCAGGCACAGCGCTGAGTTTGATACCGCAGAGGCCCATTATTCCAAACAATTGTAAGACGACACCAGCGAGAGCGGTGCCAACGAGAATGGCGGCCCAAAGATTGAGGAGTAAAACACCAACGACAGCGACACTGGCTCCGAGGGCAGCGAGTAGTGCGATAACGAGGCAGCTTCGTAGATCCATGTACTGTTCCCAAAATAGGAAGGGAATGCCCGATGGGAAATTGGGCAAACCGCGTTCCTCGAATCTCCGGCATAATTTTCGAACGCTACCGATGAGCTCGGTAATCTCTCCAGTATCGGTGAGTTTGTGAAGATAAAATGGCATTTGCGCGTAAGTCAGGGGCATACTTTTAGGAATTTTGAGTTCGTGATCGTTGGTGAAAATCCATTGTCTGGGTATAGGTCGAAGATTAGCTTGGGAAGCTCCGTAAGCGAGAGCATCGTTGGACGCCCAAGCGCTCAGATAATTGTAAAACGCTCGAGGATTGATAATGCCTTCGGAATCAACGAGACGAACTTGAGTGATGAGAGTTTTGTCGATCGGATTATCGACGTGTCCGGTTTGAACGAGAAGCTTGTAAGCTAGTATGGCTTCCTCGCTGGCATTTTTGTACCATCTTTCTTGGGTTACACAGCCATCTCTGTATTCCCGATCAAAAGCAAGCTGAAGGCCGCGCAACCAATCGCGGAACAGACTCAGCCAAAATTTGGGCAATCCACCGTCGTCGTTCTTGATAACGTTTTTAACGCGCATAAAAGCGTCGTGATACTCGTAAAGTAACTTCTGATTGTTCGGATACTCAAAGTCTCGACCAGTTACAGCGTACATATTGTAAAAACCAAAGTGCTTCGCTTGCGCAGCGAGAAAAGCGTGCTCGTCGGAATTCTGGGGCACGAGATCGGTGAGCTCGAGGCCATCGTGAACGCGCATAGCTTGCCAAACGCTACCAGCGAGGACAACCGCGAGCAGCATCATACCGAAGACTTTGGTGGTTGGCCTTGTCACGAAAGGAGCGTAGTGCTTCGCCGCGAGTTGGGTAAGGGAAAAGCTGAGACACTCGTCCTGCGTACATCCCGTCAGTGTATCCTCTTCCGTGAATGTTTTCTCGTTATCAGGGTTCTCGACTATTCGTCCACCGACCCACGACTCGTTCCGATGGCTCTCGCTCGATTGCAATATCTGGGTACAAGTCTCTCGTCTTTCGGGTGGTATGGCTCTGGTCACGGCTTGCTTAGCCCCACCGCAATTGTGACGCGAGTGATGATTATTGTTACTTCCGTTTGCGATCGCTGGTAAACAGCAGCACAGTATGTCCGATCTTCCTGATCTTCTTCTTCGCAAATCCAAACTCACCATTGCCGGAAAAACGAGAAGCATCGCTGCGAGATTGAACAGTATGAGAATTCCGGCTTGCAACGAGAACACTCTCAATGCTGGTATCGGTATTATTGCGGCTGCGAAAAATGCCGATACGTTGCACAATCCTGTCAACAATACCGAGAGACCGGTACGCTTCAGAACCACACCCGTTTGTTCACCGCTCGGTACCTCGTTCACCGATAATTCGGCGTACGTGTGGGTTAGCAGAAACATATCGTGCACCCCCAGACCGAGTGCCAGAAAAGGCACGATTTGCGTCGTCGCAGCGTTGAACGAGATTCCTAATAAAGCGCAAAATCCTAGACCCGCCGCTACTGTTGCGCAGACCAACATGACACCTGCTATTCCTACGCCGGATTGCGATCTCACTGGATCCTTCCATCGAAAGAGAGCGATACCGGCGTACAACAGCTGCAACGGAAATCATTCAGGCGTGTTTTGGGATATGTCGTACGAACTCAGTCTTGAAAACGCGGTGACGATAAGAGGAAGGCTAACGTAACCAATCGCGCAGTCTAGTAAAAACTTCTGTCACATGATAAGTACTAGTTCAATTTGTCACTAGGCTGCTACCAATCCTGATTTGTCAAAAGAGAACTCATTTTGAGAGCTAGGCACTTTTTGAAATATCGTAAAATTAGTAGTATTTGCCCTCGCGTTGTTGTCAGATTCGAAGCGTACTGTTTGCAAACGTCACTATTACAAAGCTGGATTGAGATTGCAATATGCGATTCTCAGTATCTGCTCTTGTTTACCGGAATTCATTGTCCAAATTTTTACAAATTTCATCCGAGCCTCCTATCGATCCGATTTTATTTTGAAAATAGGAAAATTGTGAAAAATGCTCTTTCAACTCTTTACTCGAAGTGCTTTCGCAATTAATATATTTTCGATTGTTTTTACGCACAGAAAATTTCGTAAATTGAATAATCACTGATATTAGTATTTTCGATAAAAATTAAATATTTTTATCACATGGCTGCTAATTTCACACCGAATCATAATCAAAGACATTCCCTTAAGAATATATTGACTTTGCGTCATAGCCATTTGGCAGATCCTAATAGCTGGGGAATACTCGTTCTGATGTATTGTTTTTTTGCTCGTTTTCTCAAACTCACCATGAGTCCGCATCCTATGCTGATTTTCATGACGGATACCTCGCTGTACTTTCCAAGGATGTCGTTCATGGTGGTCGTGCTGAAAGCGTAGGAATTGTACGGAGCGGTACCGCTCGCGTTCAGCTGTTTCTTAACTTGATTGCTGAAGGCCCTCTGCCACGTTTCCAACACTTGGGAAGCTTTCTCTTGGGACCAATCGATGTGATGTACTTTGTACGTGTGTGACCAAAAGTCGTAGAGCTCTCGTTCTCCCATCAATTGCACGACGGTTTGAAGTGCCGCTGCACGCGTCAGGTGACCGGTCTTGTTGTGCTTTGCACCACCCACCACGAGTTCCTCCGGCCAGTGCATGTAATTCGCAGCGAAACCGTAACATCCACCGGTCAATTCAGCACCAACATCCGGTACCTGATTCCAGAAAGGAAAAAAACAAAAAATGTCAACCATAATGCTCGCTGTGATAAAAGTTGAAAACTGTCAACAGGATCTTACTTTGAATTTGTGACAAAATCGAATATTTTGTTTTTGCCGTTTTCGAAAGTAAATATATTCAAAAATATTCTTCGAAAATGGTGCAGGTATCAGTGATCGAGCGTATGCTAATTTTTGTTTTCTGATTTTTTCTGTACGGAACGTTTCGAACGCGGTTATCTCCAAACTGCTTTTTTATACCGCTAAAATTTCCAATACGACTGAATCGATTATTAGGAAATTTCAACCAGATATTCCGTACACTTACAGCAACCGACTGAACTAGAATTATTAAAAAAATGATATTGCTACTATTTTTTTTGCATAGAGCAGTGCAAAATCATATAATCTTTTTTCTTTTCCTTTTCCGCAGGCATTTTGTAATTTTTGCATGTATATCAAAATTTTAGTTCAGTCGGTTGCTAATGATACATTGAATCTAAAAATTCAAAATTTTTCGGTTTTGAATGGCCCATTATTGAAATTTCAGTCCCTGATAGGTAAAACTGACGTCATCGAAACTTGAAAACTTGTTCAATCGAATCGTAATGATTAGGAGACAGTAGAAACGCTGAGAAGGAAGAAAGGATACTCGAAGTGAACCACTGACTGGTCGAAGTGAAACTTCGTCGCCAGACACTCATTATCGCCTCTTCTAACTGTCCGTAAGGACAAGCCAATTAACGCGATTTGTGCATAACCAAGGATTACGCAACTCGAACGTGTGTGCTCGTGAGACGAATGTGTGATCACGAAATTCGTGAAAGATATTCAGCCCAACGTGCAGCATTCAGTGAAAGCTCTTCGTCTCTGTTTTATACCATAATAATATGATATGTAGTGCGGATAAGTCGTGGACGTGAATATACGTATAGGTGTATACAAACATGTGTGGACGAGGGTTGGGTTCAGTCGCCGGAGTCGCGACGAGACGCCTTGCCGACGTTTACACGAGGCCCCCGATGCAAAATCGACCTATCGCGCGAGTTTGAAATTCGCGTCGTTGCAACTTAACGAAAATACTTTCTTTTCAAATACTCAATTTTTCGGCCGAGAAAGTCGGCCAAAGTTCAAAGCTTTCAATTAATGTTATCGGATAATTACGAATTGAAATAAAAAAAGAGGAATGCTTGGTTAATGATAAGAGTGAAGAAATTAGGAATGATAAAATTAAATACGAAATTTAATGGAATAAAAATAAATAAAATATTTACAAATTTGAAATATTAGAAATGAAACATGGAAAATTCAAAATTAAATATCAAACAAATGAATGAAGAATTTGGAAATGAAAAAATGTTATTATAGCCTTCAGCGGAATACGATTGTTCGAATCGAAATGATCGTTTTTTTTTTCATACGGAAAAATATTAAACGTTTATTTTACAAATTCTACTAATTCCTACTTAGCAGCTAGCATTGGCCCACATGTCGAGCCAGAATTTCTTCGAGTTTATTCAATAGTGAAAATGGAACAAAAAAAAAAGGAGACTGAGTCATCATTTCTCTGAGTGAAGAAACGATCGAACGCTGGATGCGGAAAGAGGTTGCATTGGAAAAGGATTTTTTTGTAAGGACAATGATGAAACTGCAAAGAGAAAAAAAAAAGATACGGGTCAAACGTGACGAGATGGTGAACGTCGAGGAGTTGGCCTGGGAATAGCCCATGTATTTATGAAGCTCGACCGTACGTTCGCGAGCGAGCGAGACTCTTGGCCCCTTTTATAGGGCCCCATAAAACCGCGTTGTGGGGTCCAAGCTCAGCCTCGGCTGAGTCGTTCCGTGTGCTCCGAGAGTATACGAAGCACCGTTGATTCTCTCTTTTTTTCCTCTGGTCGAAAGAGAAGGGGTCGAGTTCTCGAGAGAGAAAGAGAGAGGGGCAATTCCAACTCGGAGCGACAAAAGCATCTCGTAGCTGTTTTCCTCTCACCGATGTTCTCACATACTCAATTCTACCGGTATGCTTCTCTCGGGGTCTAGTATCTCGGCGCGAGTATCACACTCTGGATTTGCCATAACAGCTGAACCGTAATCCCGTCTTGTACGGGAGTTACTTCTGCGCTCCTTTGATCCATACGATCCTGTATTTTCTTTCATTAGCCGATCGAACGCTTCGAGAATTTCTAGATCGCAACGGACCTGTTTCGTCGTGTATCGACTGCGTGATATCTTCGTTCCCCCATAAATGGAATAAGAATTTTCTCACCGCAACAATTAATTAAATCATTTCTTGTTTTCGCTCCTCTTCCTGGTAACCGCACCCCGCATTTTTATAAGTCAATCGTTCCCGTGATCAACGAGAAGACTTGTTTTTTCAGCGTCAACCCAAAAGTTGCCCCCCCCCCCCTCCCTCCAGCTGGATAAAATTCAACGAGAGTTCGTGACTGAACGAAGGAATAATATTGATCCTCGCGCTTGGTGCGCTCGAAATGTCTTCTTTTATTTCATTTCGTTTTTTTTTTTACTTTTTTTTTTTTATTATTGCTTTTACGACATCGCGAGACCTCGATAGAATTCCGAGGCGAAAGATTCACGCCTCGTTGTTATCGCAATACGGAATAGCGCGTGGACGAATGGTGGAGAATCGCTTCGATCCACGGGGGCCACATGGTCACCGTCGAACCCACGTGGCAGAAAAACATTTTTCTTTGCTCACCAGTTGGGAAATAAATGGAATCAAGAGATAGATGTGGATTGCGAGACAGGAAAACGGTGAAGACTGTCAATTGAGAGTCAGTGAAGAGATGGGGGGGGGGGGGAGAGAGGAAGATTTATCCATTTCTCTGATGCCCAAGGAAAAATACTTCTCGGCAAAAATTGAAAAGCAAATTATGCAAGAACATCGTGCGCCAAAATTTCAAACGGACTTTTTCCAAGTACAATGCGTGGCAATGTGAAAAAAAGAATATAAAATATGGAGGAATATTCATTTTTAAAGTTTCGTATAAAATGTAGAAATAAAAAATTTGATATTATGTTTGTATAAGAAATACACAAACATAATATAGAGTAATATAAATACATACAAAAATAGTAGAGATTTATACGAAATAATGAAAAAAATACAAGATTATACAAAATAATATAAAGAATGATTTTTTATACTATTTTTTTATTCTCCTCCATGTTACCCACGTACTTACACTCTTTCGGGTTTTTACGACTTTTTTCTCCCGATTTTGTCCATTCCGTTTTTCCCTGTATCTCCTTCTTTCTACCACGCTTTTTCCTTTTACTCCTGGCCCTTCACCCCCGACTTGGTTGCCGCAACCCCCTCCCTCTGTACCGTATTCACCGTGTCATTTCTGATACGGGCATAGGGAAACTGCGGAAAACCTATGCTAGTACAGCCGGTTCCAAGTTCACCTCTCGGCCGCGGAACGAGTTTCATCGAAAAATTTCGAAGAACAATCTCGGCCGCTACCGGGATTTGAATCCGGAACCTCCCAATCTGCTGGCCTTAGCTCGCTCGGCCAACGCATCAGTTTCATTATTTTTTATATTTCTTCTTATTTATTTATTTTTTATATTTCTTTTTATTTATTTATTTTTTATATTTTTCCTTATTTATTTATTTTTTATATTTTTTCTTATTTATTTATTTTTTATATTTTTTCTTATTTATTTATTTTTTATTTCTTCTCATTTATTTATTTATTTAGAGAGAGAGAGAGAGAGAGAGAGAGAGGAATTGACTGATCTATTTATGATGTTCATTATGCCCTAGACGTACCATCCAGCAAAAAAATACTAATAAAGAAATCACGATTGAATAAAAGATTCTCTATAAAGAAATTCAAAGAAACGCATAAATAAAAAAAAACGCTGTGATTCTGCATGAACCAAAATTGAACCGAAAATAGAACAAAAATAGGAAAAAAGTAAGTAAAAGGGCGAGGGAAGAAGAGAGAAGAAGAGAGAGAGAGGCAGAGAGAAGGAAATAAGAAAAAAGTTGAGGTGACACCCGCATGCTGGAGCCGCGAGTAAAGGTAACGTTCGCCCACCCAGGTCGTTATCTTCCAGGGCCTAGGCATCGTCCGAGAGGCCTCTCGATGGCGTGAGCGTCGCTCGACCATTCTCTCTCCTTTTTCCTCTTCTTCTCCCTTTCTCCGTCGTATTCCTCAGCTCAGCTGCCTGCCCTTCCTCCCTGGCGTTTCGTCTCGACTTTCTCGCACCGTTGAGAGACCAAAACAGGGAGAGAGAGAGAGGAAGAGGGAAAGAAAAAGAGAGAGGCCCCGAAACGTTCCGTTGAAGGCAAGAGAACGAGCCAGTCTTCCGGAATCCGAGAAGACGTTGAACGTACAACTCGATCTAGCGGGCTCACAATACAAAACTCAACAATTTATAGACTGTATAACCGAGGATATTGCTTTTCACCCGCGAGCCGACTTTTTTACGAGCTTCAACATTTTTATTCCAACATTTTAACAATGCGCGCGCATTCTACCACGAGGGCACCAGTTTTACGTCGTGCAATAAACTTACAAGATAAAAACGACCAAGCGGAGTTAAACAACAACAACGACGAAAAAGGTTGTACAAATCGAGGGATGTATCGCGATTTCGTTCGAGCTCGATTGTCAAAGAGGCGGATATGATGCGTGGGCGATAATGATCACAATGAAACAATCGTAAAAGACATCAATTACAAATTACTTTACGAGCTGTGTGCAACGACTCGGAATCCTCGGTATACGACATCAAAGCTCACTTTCAAAAGACATGTAAATTTTGAATTCCATCATCATTGGGGAAAAAAAAGTTTCGGTCACTTCTGGTCGCTTCGATCTTGACGTAATCGATTGGAACTCGACTTATGAAAAAAGCTATCGATTACGTCAAACCTAGGATTCTAGTATAGTACCTACTCTTTTCTTTATTTTTTTTTCTTGTGTCATCGTTGCGCAGCGGGAAACGTGAAATGGGATAGAGTGGTCTCTGCTTCGTCAGACTCGGATCACTCAAGCTTTTTGTTACCTCGTATACTAACTACTCCTACAATTGTAACTTGACGAAAATGTTGACTCGAGCCAACGACCGTTTAAAATAATCATGGATACAATTGACGCATTGCTTATCAGGTACAAAAAAAAGCGTAAAATGGACGGAGGGATAAAGATTGATTGATTGATAGATTTTAATATGCTCTAGTAATAACTAATCGGGCAAAAAATGAATGCACAAAAAAAATCGCTTACAATGTATGGAGCTTAAGTAGACTTAAGAACTAAAATTAAACTAAAATTAAACTAAAATTAAACTCTAAAATTAAACTAAAAAGTAAAGAGAGAGATAAAGAGAGAGAAAAAGCACTCAAAGAGAACGGATGATGAAAGCAACGAAAAAAAAGGTAAAATGAGAAATGCGACGCGGTCGTAAGAGAGGTGGCGAGTCTACGATGAAGAAGAGAGTTTACCGGTGGTGCTCGAGGCAAAAAGCTCGCAGCTGTTAACCAACCGCTCTCTGATAACTTCATCATCACGAGGGAAAAAGGACGGAGACCTGAGCAGCGAGGGGATGATCGGGGAGGGCTGGAGAATTGTCGCCGGCTATAAGATATCTAGCTATACCGACCGATAGAGACCGTTCATCATTGAGTTCTGTGTGCTGTTTCACGTTCTTCGGGGGAGAGAGAGAGCGAAAGCTGGACGCGCGGGAAACGAACTCGGTGGTCGCAGGTGCGCGCGACTAATGGATCGAGGAAAGCCGCCACGACAAAGGCGACTCTTGGAAACGATTCTTGCACAATATATATTTTCAGGGAAACGCGGCACTCTTTATTTTCGTATATATATATACAGGGTGTCCCAGCTAAGAATGTCATACCTGAAATGGGGGGTAGGGGGTGAAATTCTAAGACGATTGATATAAGCATGTATGGGTCTCGGATCAATCCCTGAATTGTTATGAATTTTTTACGGCAGCCAATCGGACGCGCCCGAGCCGGAGAGTCCGCATGGTGGGGGTACCTCCCCTCCGGGCACTACCCACTCCGGGACACGTACGTGTCGCTCACCGACGTAGGCCCGCCTCCGGGCGCGTCTCATTTGCTACCGTAAAAAATTAATAACAATTCAGGACTTGATCCGGGACCCATACATGCTTATATCAATCGTCTTAGAATTTCACCCTCTACCTCCCATTTCAGGGATGACATTCTTAGCTGGGACACCCTGTAT
>JAPYZJ010005155.1:0-12079 GCA_030522765.1 Ophioninae sp. B BG-2022a
AAATCCTAAAGGAAAAAAAGTTATCGATGATTTAGTGAAAAAACTTTTTTTCCCCAAAAATCGAAAAAAAATTTGTATTTTTAATATTTTTTTTATAGGTCCATTTCGATGTAATTTGATCCCCTGAGCACGAATCCACCATTCATTTCCCCCAAAACCCAAGATTTCCAAGAAAAAATCGTATTTTTAGGAGTTTTTAACGATTTTTTCATGGAAATTTTGGGTGGACTCAGAATTTCACGGACGACATTCTTACGTGGGACACCCTGTATATGAGGTTGGTGCATATATGACGCACGTACGGACGCGTATACGTATACGCACGGATACGAGGCTGCTGTTGGACCTGATGCATTTGAGAAGCTGGTAGGAGAGTCCATAGCCCGTACACACCGGGCGTCGATCGTAAAAAGGCCCGGGGGCTCCTTCGACTCTTCGTGAGCAGCGCGTAAAACAAATCGTTGTGTGCTTCGCGCAGAATTTTTCCTCTCTCTCTCTCTCTCTCTCTCTCTCTTTCTCTTTTTCTCTCTCTCTGTTTTTCTCATGCAGACTCACTCACTGTCACTCGCAGCCTCAGTGCCTATCCTCCTTTCTTTTTCTCTGACGTCACTGCACCAAGTCGAGTTCGACGATGCGAAAGTGGCTCGTCCTTAGCGGGCGTATGTACGAGTACGTACACGTGTCTCCCGGTCAGCTGAGAACGTAATTATGGAGCCCGATATTCATACGTTAAAACGTATGACAGGTGGATAAAAAGAAAGAGTTGCCGGAGGGAGGGGGGTGGGGAAGGAGACGAATTGGAACACGGTCAAAGTGAAATGGAAAAGCGTTCAACTTTCCGCAGGGATTTGCGAATTTTCGCACGTAGAGTAGACTAGAAAGAGGAGGATGAGTGGTATCTTTGATGAAAAGATGAATGGTCAAACCACCACGTCGAATGAAACGTCAATGGATTTTTTATTTATTTACTTCTGCATTAATTTAATTCATTAATCCAAAAATCCATTTTTTTCGATTGCAAGTGCAACTTTCAAATATATGATAACAGACTTGTAATGTCGTGACGTCACAGTTGCAGGCGTGAATATAAGACTGAGATCAGGAGTTAAAATTTGAATATTCGTGATACAGAAACGATAAATAATTACGTTTACGATTATTTTATCCAACAAATCGTTTTTCCCGTCGATTTTGTTATCACGAAATAAAAATTCTTGAAAAAAATCGAACTTTTTTTTTCTCTCATGACGTTTCTTAGAATATATTTTTTTTAAATATCGAAGAAATGAATTTATCGGTGGATTTTTCAAGATTTTTCGAATTTCACAAAAAAATGGTACGTAACATTGTTGCAAGTGACTCGTGAGTGTACGGCGAGGTGATATCTCGCGACACGTGTACGTTTCAGTATTTAGGATGTGACTGTACGATCGTATATCTGTAAAGAGTTGTGCACGGACAGGCGATGGGCAACAGGATGTTTGGAGGCGTGGACGATTTTTTTGTACCCCGGGGAAGAGGACTCGTGTCAGAGTTTCTCTCCCTCTCCCTCTCTGTTTTCTCGGCGAAGTACAGGTACGTACAAACCACACTTGGATCAAAGTGTACCTGTGCATAAGCGAGTCTGCGAAGATTCGTTCTCCGTCGAATTTACTCGATTTTCCATCACCGTTCTCTCTCTCTCTCGTAAAAGCCAATCTCGATCGTTTCTTCGTGGTACGTATTCGAGTCGCGTTTAAGATCCAGGACCGAAAAGATCCTCGCATGGAAAGAGAGAAAGAGAGAAAGAGAGATAAAAGGGGACAGCCATTGTGGGCAAAAAGTAAAACTATTTTGCAGCCCGATCCGGAGAGTCCAATGGATAATTAATTTTTGATGAATCGTTCTTCGGTGACTGGTCGAGACTCTTCGTCTTTCCTCTTCCTTCTCCGGCTTCAACCCGCGTCTTTCCGGAGCACTCCAGCCGTCTCGGTTTTTTTCAAGCGTGTCATCGTCGCCGTCATACAGACCACAGAGAATTTTGGTTTTCTCATTTCTTCCGCTTCGAGGGTTTTCCAGTACCCCCCACCACAGAAAATGGGAATTAAGGGGGAGCTCTTCGTGTCTTTTTCTTTCTCCTTGATCTTCGAGCAGGCAAGATCAGCATCCGAGAACGGAGCGAAGAAGAGTCAGAGAGAGAGAGAGAGAGAGAGAGAGAGAAAGGAAGATGTGGAGACGAGAAAAAAAACGCTCGAAGCGCTCGCGTGGCTACCGGTGACTGAGGATCACGCGCATCCTTCTCTCTCTCTCTCTCTCTCTTTTTCTTTCTGCTTTGGAGAACCTCGCACGCAACACGCTCCAACTATACACCGGGAGCAATTTCGGTAAATGGCAAGGAGTCTTTCTCTCTCCCTCCCTCTCTCCCTCTCTCTCTTCTTTCCTCTCGAGAGTGAATGTAACACGTGAAATTGTGGAAAAGAGCGAGATCGCGTATATGTTAATGCACCCCGTGATGCCCGATACGAAAATTTGGGGATCCGGGGATATAGGTATACTCGAGGTGAGCGAAGTACCTACGGCGTACAGGTAGCTCGCGCACTGACGGGGCGCGCTGATTTGCCTTTTCGCGAGGAATTACCGAAAGAGAGAAAGAAAAAGAGAGAAAGAGAGAGAGAGAGAGAGACAAAGAGTAACGTACGAAGTTTACCAGACAGAAATCTGGTTGTCTCGAACGACCAGGTCTACTCGTCTGCTCAGCCCTCCAACGCTCACTCAAAATAAATGTGCAAAGAGAGAAAGAAAATTGGACGCAGAGGGCAGAGGGAGGGACAGATGGATACGCCCATTATCTGGTGGCGTTTCGCGTAATCCGGCGTAATTTGGCGTAAACACTTTGCCACGGTGTTACAGCGAGCATCGGCCTAGGTGGTCCTCTCCAAAAGCAACTCCTCTGTACTCCTATATCCTCTGTACTCGAAGCTTGCAACGATGCAAACTTCAACGTAATTAAATAGATATCGAAATCCATCATTGCAATCCTTTTCGAAAATATTCAATCTTCGGAATTCATAAAAGTCATTCGTCATTCGTACGAAAATAATCCGTTATCAAATTATCGAAAAATTGCTAAAAAGTCTGCTATTTTCAGTTTTAAGTCTGAAAAATACGTTTTTACTTCCAAAAAGGATATCAGTTTAAAAAAATCGAGATAACGAAATCTTGACACGATAAAATCTTCAAAAAATAAAATAAATCATTTTATTACGATTTTTCTTCGAAATTATTTTTGGGAATAATAATTCCACCTTTCAAGGTTGCAAATCCCTAATTGAATTGTCCGTAAAGTCAATTAGAGTGTTACTTTGTTTTCCGGATTTTTTGTTTAATTGATGGGCATACCTGAGCTATCTGTAGGCGCAAATCTTTGACAATTCACGAGTTTGGCTCAGGTCTCGTTGAGACAGCTATAGATTACGTTTCGTCGACAGTCCCCGACGCTTGAGTTTCGGAGCTTCTCATATACGTGTAGCCTTTCATCTCACTCGTTGGTCCTTTTTCTCGCGTCGTAGGGTATATATGCCTGAGGAGGCGCTTGAGGCACATATCGGACTCGCGCCTCTTTCTCTCTACCTTTCTCTCTCTGGTACATCTATGTACTACAGTAGAGCTTCGATTGTCGATTATTCCTCGTTTCCATATTTCGTATAGCAAAAAGTGAAAATCGCTCTTTCGTCTCTTATGTATTTCCCACAGTGAGAATAAAATTGATATTGGCAAAATAGGTCTTTTTAATTGTTTTTTATAAATAAATTTATAAATAAATAACGATCAATATTTGAATAATTATTGAGGTATTTTAATTACGATTACAGTAAAAAAGAAATAGAGAAATTAAAAATAAAGATTTTCATTACGATTACGAAAACAGTGAAAAAGAAATAGAGAAATTAAAAAATAATGATTTTCGTTGCGTCGCAACTTTAACCTCATGATAATATTCTCAATAAATAGAAAAATATATTTATGACGAATAGGATCGTAGTAGGCTCCGAGAGAAGCAAAAAAATTATTTAATTTTAATAAATCCTATTTATATTTAATTTTTGTGTTTTCTTAAATTTTTTTTCTGACGATGGAGAATTCGCATAGTGGGAGTTGAGATAATTGAGGTTCTACCGTACGTGTATAGGTAGTAGAGCCGTGGTAATTTGCCCCGGTATCCTCGTCGTTCAACCTCCTCGGATCTATCTCACCGTCCTCGTCTACACCTGCTAAAGAATCCTCCTGTATCCCATCGGGCCGAAAGAACTTGGGCTCTTTCTTTCCTCGTGTTGTATAAGCGAGGGTAAAAGATGGAGGGGGAGGGGGAGGGGGAAAGGAGGTTGAAAGATCGGTAGATCGTTCCAACCACGAAGAAAGATCGAGAGCTCGTGATGATGGGACGTAGAAGAGCAGCGCGTGCTCCTCAAAAACAACACGATTCATCGTACATCTCTTCGTTGCGGAATCCATTTGTTTTTACGCACTGTCTCCCAACGAGATTTAAATACGAAGGAGAAAGGAAAACGGCGAAGGATACGGTCACCCGCAACCGAGCAAATCTCGTGATTAGTCTCGAAACAAATTTGCCATTTTTCTTTCGGCTTGCGAAAGCTTCGACGCGACGAATGTTTGCACGGTTGAAACTCATCGATTTCGTTGTTTCTTATTTTTATTGATTTATTAATTATTATTCGTACCGAGATGGTTAGATATCGATAAAAAAGAATTTTAAATATAAATAAATTTAAATTTAAATAAATTAAATTTTAAGTATATTTAAAGAATTTTAAATATAAATAAATTTTAATTTTAATAAATTAAATTTAAATAAATTAAATTTAAATAAATTGAATTTCAAATATAAAGGATTTGTCGAATTGAAACTAAAATCATTTTCGAACGACTTTGATGCTTGTATTGTTGAAATGCAACGAAAATCAATTATCAATTATCAATTTATCTCCTTTATCAATTTTTTCCGTTTACGACGGCAATGTAAATCCCATTTTGGGGGAGAACGACAAATCCGTCCTCCACGAGTGTTTTTGCTTGTGTACATAGACATGTGTCTACGAACGAAAGTAGAAATACATATACACACATATATATATATAGATTCAAGTTATCGCGATAACGTGTGGCCAGGACTAAGGGTAATTTATTAGGATGAGAGGAGAATCCGTTTGACGACACCTCGACAATATAGGCCCCTCTCTCTCCCTCGCTCTCTCTGTGGAAATGGGTGGATGGTTCTCTCAGGGACGCGAGTTTAGAGTTCTCGTTCGCACTCCCGCAGCATCAACGTAGCTCGGTATAATTAATACGGACCCCGTGGAATGCTGGTCGCCTCACTCGGTCTCAACGTCTATCCTTCTTTCTCTTCTCACTCTTGCCCCCTCTCTTTCCATTTAGCTTCGTCTTTCTCTGGCGACCAGCCCGTTTGTTGCTTGTTTCTTTTTGCTCTCTCTCTCTCTCTCCCTCTCTCTCTACGTTTCGCCTCTCTTGACCGCGTGTCTGCTCGCAACCCTAGCCACTTTTCAGGCCCCAGCTTTTCTCTCTCTCACTCTCATATATCCATCTCGGTCTCTCTCTCGTCTCGACGAGGAAGGAACGTTTGCCTTCTTCTTCCCATACCTGGACGAACGCACGCCGCGAGACAAGAGTACCACTAGAAAGAGTCTCAAATCTGTGGCATCTCACGAACAATCTCATCGCCATTTCCCCACTCTTTCTCTTTCTCTTTCTCTCTCTTGCTCTCGAAGAGTATACAATTTCAATTGCTCGTGGAATGCTCGAAGAAAGAAAGAAAAAAAAAACGAAGAAACGGAAGAGACGCGTGAGCTTTTTATATTTTTCAGTGGGAACCGTATCGAGGTTGATGTCGAGATATGTCAACGTAAGAAAACATTCGAATGATCGTGAATACGTTAGGTATTTTTCGGTCTCCGTAGTACGGACTTGAGAGCGTTCAAGGACGTTCGTGCAGACTTTTGTTCCATCTCACTCTCTTCAAGAGTCTCGACAACGTCCTCCGGGATATTTATTCTTTCACGCCACTTATTGCTCTTCCAAACCCCCCCCCGAAGATTACCGATAATTGCTGGGACTTTAAAATCATGATTCGAAAAATCAAAACTCGAGTCCGCTTCTTTAAATATATATTTCGACGCATTGTTGCCTCCCACACGAGCCTCGTTTTATTTCCACCTACGTATCGATCTTCGGTACCACGTGACCTTCGAAAAAAAAAGTCTTCTCGTCGTTTATCTTTGATTTTTTATTTTTTTTTACGATGTAGTTACATCGAGTATCGAAAATTGAAAGATCATCGAGCTTCGTTCGTTTTCGAAGTTTTCGAAGATTGGACGGAACGAAAGAGCCTAGAGAGATAGGAAACAAAGACGACTCTTTTTTTCGGGCGTTGTGATTTTTTCGATTTACGATTCGAGGGGATCGAGGGTGCGAGAGGGAAAGGGGAAGTGGCTGGTAATAAAGGAGATCGAAGAGATAACGGACCAGGCGTCGCTACGATGCCACCGCGTGCATCTTTTTGATTTTATCGGACGTCCTGGAAATCGTGCGACAAATACGAATTTTACACGTATTTTGCTTTTTTGAATTGTTACTAGATTTATATCTTTAACTTATTCCTTCAAAGTTAGTGAAACAGATAATAAATTAAATTCTACCTTTATCGAGTGAAATCCATGAAAATTCGTATTTGGTATTTCCAGTGAAAATTTAGATTCGCATGGTTCTTTATATTGAACAAAATATATTTTTAAAGCACAAAAATCACAAGTGCAATTTCGTACTTGAGTTTTATAATTTTTCAAGTGTACCAGAAAAATTACAATTCAGCCTATTAGCTATAAATTCACTATTATTAATAACAGCGGTTTAAAAAAAAAATTTTTAACGGGTTGAAAGTATTACAAAAAAAAATCTATATTTCCACATATATATATACGTATATATGTGTATGTGTATTTATATATCTGTGTATAGTATATTCGTATATAGTTATAATAATAAACCGATGTCGGTAGAGACATTTGACCCGAGAAAACCGCCCGCTGTTACCAGCTCGTTCTTCCGTCCGGTCCCAACACATTGGTGCACGCAACAGTCAGACGTACGAATACTATCCCACTGGAGAGTTCTCGCTCTGATCTTTTACACTGAAATTTCTCCCATATGCATTCATCCACTTCTCTCTCTTTCTCTCTCTCTCTCTAGTTCTTTCTTTCTCGCCACAACCGGGGTGTTATGATATCGCTTCTCTTTGACCAATAGTGAATGTATATACGTATACACGTTTGTGTGTGTGTGTGTGGACATAAATGGATGAATCGAGAGGAAGAGAGAGGACGAAGAAGGGAATTCCCAATGTTGCGCAACCGAAACGTCTCTCTTGGTTTTATTGGCGCGCATAGGAAGGTCGCCGGTGTAAGAATGGAGATGTATTTAATACTGTAACGGCCAATGATCCGAAAGCACATATCTCTTTCTCTTTCTTTTTCTTTCTTTTTCTCTTTAGCTATTTTTTGGCATTTTTTTTCTCTCTCGCTCACTGTCTCTGACATAATCCCTGATTAATGACACATATATGCGTATACGAATATCGAAGGGAGAAAGAACTTGTGGGGTTTGGGATGTGGGTATACAGGGTGTCCCACGACGGAACGTTATCCGTGAAATGGGGAGTTGGGAGTGAAATTCTGAGGAGATTGATACAAGCATGATTCCCGGATCGATCCCTGAATTATTATTCATTTTTAAAGACAGCCAATCAGGGAGGTACGTTGTAAATCCTCGTAAATAATTATTATATTTAGATATTTAGTTTCCTATCGTAGATCTATGTCGATGTATTTTTATACCTTTTTTTTTTTCATTTTCCCAGTCTGATTTTGTACTTTTTTCAAAAACTCGGACAAATTCGTAACCAGTGAAAAATGTGTGACTCAACTTTTAACGATTTCTGCAATTTGCTTTTTCACCAAAATTCTTGTTTCATTCTCGTTCTTTTCTTCAATATATTTACGTAAAACAAAACGATAAACTCGAGCTCCGACATAAAATGTCACAAAAACCAGTAAAAAAACAAATGGTAAAAACCTTGATAATTACACATAAAAAATTAACGTGTATCTCATTCCTGGGCGATTGTAAGAGTCGATATAAATAACTTGGTTACTTTTTTGCGTCTCGTCGGTTTTTAATTACACAGGGATATAAACGAATGCAGGGCAATGTGATTTATGATCATCCGGTGTATCATGCATCGAAGAGTTTCACCCAAGTGTCTCGAAGCTCAAGTGCATATTGGAAAGTTCTTACGAAACCGATTTTCTCTCTCTCTCTCTCTCTCTCTCTTCTCAAGATTTTTACATTTCGCACTCTCTCGCACCCTTGCGTCCTCGTCATCTCACTCTCTCTCTCTCTGGTCATCGGGCGTTAAAACGTACTACGAGTACAGTTCTCCCGTCCCTGAGATATCTCCGTGAACCGAGACGCGTATGCGTGCACACACTTGGAAATACATGCAGCGTGTCCAGTTGTCTCACTAGCGGCACGAGAGGAGCTTTCTCTCCGCGTCACAAGGCGATACGGCGAGATTATATGGGAGCCCGGAAGGGGGAGGGGGGTTAAAGCGTAGGGCTGGACGAGTGCACGCACAGGAGATGACATTCCTGAAGAAAACTCGAGGCTCTCATAGCTCTCGTCTTCTTGCGTGCCCGTATGACCGAGTGGATCGAAACGTGATGTAATTTAAAGGCTTGGGCTACCGTAAACATTAAATAGAGTCCTTCGTAGCTTCGGGCGATCAGGATTGAATACGAAGATTCAACGGGTGATGAAGGAATAAACGATAGAAATTGTAGTGAAACGTTCAAACGCCTTTTTTTGGAAAAAATGAAAATGTGTGTTGGAAAAATATGTATATGATTTATTGGCGTTTAATTAATGGCTTGAATTGAATAGTTTGAATACAGTTTTTATTTTATTGAATTATTTTTATATTTTCTTATTTTTTGAATTTCGATCATTTTAATAAATATTGAATTTTATAAATTTAAGAAATTTTGATTGGTGGAAGGATTTTTGGTTCTCTATACTTTCGTTCAGTAAATCTTAACAATGTCGATGTTACTTTTACGAGGAGTTTAACTCAGAGAAACCCCAAAAATTCTAATCCCCAAATAGCATAGAGTCAAAGTTCACATCGATCGCATTGAACATTTTTCGAATTATCACTATCATCGTCATCCAAAATTAAATTTTGCATATTTAGTACGCAGATGGCCAAACATTTTTTAAAAATATTTCTATGATTTTCGTGGCTCGAAATAACCGAAAGAAATTTGAAAAAGTGAAAAAAAAATCATTTTCGTTGCTTTCGAAAAATGCAAACGGATCCTCCGTTCCTCATTTTCTTTCGCACGCTTTCTTCCTCTGTTCGAGAAGAAAGACGAAGAAAACGAGAAGAGAGGGAAAGTAAGAGAAAGGGGAAGGTTGATTGGAGGGGAGGGGGGGGGGGGGGGGGGGGGGGGGGGGGGGGGGGGGGGGGGGGGGGGTAGATGAAAGCGAGAGGTTGGAATCCTAATGCCAGATGTCGGCCGGTGATTTAGAGTCATTACGATCATGACACCGTGCAACTCGGTACGATGACGAGCACAACGACAAAGCGGTGGTTTCAACGTGAACGAACTCGCACAAGCGCACATACAAGAACCCTAATGCAACTTCGTTTTACAACTCGCGCCAACTCCTTACGGGATTCAACCGCATTCCCCACGCTCTCTACGCGTAAAGAATGTTCCGGAGTCAAGATCGTATTTGACTAATTGCGATTATCGCAATGTGGATAAGAAAGAGTTGGATATCGGGGACTTCGAGTTACCTTCGATTTCCTCGAAGGGGAGAAAAACACAGAAAACAGGAAATGGATTAATCGCCATCTGGTGTCAATGTCTCTTGACTGTTTTTGGATAAATGTTGTATCGAACAAATTAATACTATCTCTAGTATCAATTTTTTTGGCTTTGTTTGGGTTCCGGTGAGAACGAAAATGAAGAAATTAAAAAGTACAACGAATCCTCGAAATTCCTACATACCAAAGGTTGGAACGTAGTCCTAAAAAGCCTCAGTACAGGTAGATAAATTTTCTTGATTAAAAAAAAAAAAGAAGAATTACGTCGATTGCACGAGTGAAACGACGCAAATTTCAACATCATTATACTTGTTGGATCTTGATTTGCGAGAACGCGCCAATTCCCACGGCGCGTGGAATTCCGCGCTATTGCAATTGCTGCAGCCTGGCGACATATGTCTTCAAATGGAAAACAATCGTAACGTCACTGCCTGCGTGGTTTTTTTTTTTTCTATGAACGACAAGTGCACTGAAATAACGTAACAGGATGTACGATTCCGATCGTCATGAGCAAGAACGATATTGTTATATAATGTTAAAGTACAATTGCTCGTTTTACTTTTAATTTAATTTTATTTATTCTTTCATGATTTATTATTATTTTTTGTTTTTGATTATTTAATATACGATATTTTCTTTATTTTGGAAATTTCTTCTAATCTGCATCTGCAATTTGATTTTGAGCAACGAAAAAAATGAAAAAACGAAAAAAAAAAATTTTTCAACTTGAAAATCGTGAAGTTAAAGTTTACATATCTAGGATGCATCGACATTTTTATGCATTTTTTTAATGAATTTTTATCATTTACCGAATAAATTTTTCATTAAAAATCGAAATTGTGAATTTCTAAGAGAAAAAAAAACGTAAAAATATTTCAGCGATTTTAGTATACTAGAACGGTAATAAAAATTGAAAAATTCGGAAAGAATTGATTTCCACTGCATTCGAAAAATGGAAAACTTCAAAATCTCTTCAAGTTTTTAAACGCGGAAAAATCGTATCCGGAAAATATTTGTCAACAGCGAGTAATCGTAACCGATTAAACTTTCCCGCCCAAATATTCGTGACGCCGATCGGCAACGAAAATTCAATAAAAGTTGGAGAAAGTAGGTGAAAAGTGAGCTTCGCGTAAGAGGGACCCGCGAAATAAGAAGGGCAATGTGGGCAAGTGCGTGGCTGGACCATAAAACCAACAAACGTCGGGACTTTAAAGACCCAGTTGACATTTACGTTCGCTCGTTTTATTCGCGTATTTTAGCATAAATTTCAGTATTCATTTTCGAAAGATTGAAACGTTTGATTTCGTCGACACGCGCCAGAGATTGAGAGTTTCGTCATGAGGGTAAAAATTGCAAATGTCCAATAAAAAAAAAAAGTGTTCTACGTCGCGCCCATTTTTACGATTATTAATGAAACATTTAAAAGAAATTTATAATATATAAGGGTTTCGTGAGCTTCGTTCTTTATGCGTATGAATTTCGAAAAAAATAAACTTGAACGAAAATAAACTTAACTGTGTTAAAACTAAAACCTCTCTAAAAAAATGATTAATTATACGAAACGGGTTAATTATTTCCCCATTTTCCAAAAAACCATCGAAATCCTTCGAGGTTATTTCTCAGCTCGTTTATATCAAAGATCCTGTAAATTTACGAAACGGTGAATGGAAACAAGACTGAAAGGGTTGAAAACCGATTTTTGCATATTCCCGACTGTAGGAAAGACGAAGGGTTCGAGGAGAGTCGAATCTTATGAGGTCGAAGTTCGCAACGTTGCGAGGCAACGAAAATCTTTAATTTGTAATTTCTCTATTTTTTTTCCATGTAATCGTAATTAAAATACCTCAATATTTATACGAATTTCTATTGTGATAACATAGAATTTAAATATGAAAAAAAAAAATATATCGCCAAATGATAGATTCAAGGGAATAAAAAAATGAGAAAATAAATTTCGTTGCGTCGCAACGATGCGAACTTCGAGTGCATCGAATCTTAGGGACTAACTCGAAATCTCGTGACGAAAAGGTAGGTCGATAGGGTACAAGGGTAGAGGGCAGTGAGGAGTGAACGTCCGCGACGAGAGATAGCAAGGACTGCTCGGAGGAACCTAGAAAAATG
>JAPYZJ010005156.1:0-18145 GCA_030522765.1 Ophioninae sp. B BG-2022a
ATTTTTCGATTTTTGGCAGAATTTCAAAGTTGGACCATCGATTTTTCCCAATTTTTCCATACATACCCCTTTGCCTCTTTTTTTCCGATTTTTCAAGTGAACCTCCCGGGAAAACTATACGAGATATCGATACGAATCCAACGCCATTGTTTAAGTCAGGCAAAAACCTTTTCCAAACCCACCAATTAAATCTCCATAGCATATGAGAAGCTCGCCCTACGCCCTTTTGAAATTTCGTGATTTTTGAGATTTCGGAAAACTGGCCGGAAAAATCGAAAAATTTTTTTTTCCTTTTTTAAACTCTTAAAATAGTCAATTCAACCGGAAATTTCCCGCTGATTACGAATATGCCGGAGTTTTTACCGAAAGTACAAAAATAGATCAGAAAAATGCAAAAAACCGTTTCTAGAATATTTTTTCGATATTTTTCGCTAGAAATGGAGGTTTCAAGGCAAATTAAATTGTGGATTTATCTTCAACGTATAAAAATACATCACCCTGTATATGTTCGCAATCTTGAAAAAAATGCCAACATTGGTTGATATCGAAGTTTATCATCGCATTAGCGAATTAGAAAAACTCGTATTAAACTCATTTCTCTTTTCCCAGTTTGGCGAAGAAAAAGAGTGATCCAGAAAAATCGACGATAATCAGCGAAAACGTTCGACCGGAAGTTCATACAGATGTTATTCCAACCGTAAAAAAAGAGAGCGAAGAAATTTCGCCAGCGGAACGCAACGATCCTCAAGAATCGTGCACGATTTTGCCAAAAATTGAAACCAAAAGCTCACCAAAATTAGCGAATAAAATAGACAACGCTGATACCTCGGAATATACGAAAACGAAACCAAAGAAGACACTAAACGCTTCTTGTTCACGAGAAAAACGTTTGAAACGGACAATTCACGATATTATAACTTGAAAACGAATTTTCATCGATTCTTACAGTCTCCAAAACGTTGTCGGTAAAAAGTGTGCATTTTATTTATCACCGACTGAAAAACATCGAAGTTTTACAATTTCCCCTACAAACTTAGAAACTAACGGGATTTATATGGATACGTTGAAGGATTACATTTTTTGTGTTTTTTCGACGTACGGCTCTCGAAAGTACACGAATTTATTGCGTGCTTTTGTCGGTTTTGAAAAATCGTGAAAATCGCAATTTCGAATCTTCAATTTTTGTCCCATTACCTGTGAATTTTTCAAAATCGTTTGTGGGTAGGAATAAATCAAATATTTGGTTTTATCGGTTTTAAAAAATCGTGAAAATCGCAATTTCGAATTTTAAATTTTTGTCCCATTACCTGTGAATTTTTCAAAATCGTTTGTGAAAAGGAATCAATGAAATATTAGTCCAATTCGAATTTTATCTCGGAAGAAAAAGCGAATAATTGCTCACGCGTTAAATCAAGTCGAAGTTTAAATCATTTTAATAATTGTGCTTAAAAAAAAGTTTTTTATCCGAATTTTGTAAACGCGTTTCAAACAAGATGCATATTTATGGATTCGACGTTAACATCGTTGTTAAATCGAATTTTTTCTCAATTTTCTCTCTTTATTATATTATAAATAAAATATGGCGAATTTTAATATAAATCGTTAATCAAGAAACTTGTGTAATAAAAATTTTCCATTGATAATACGAAGCCCGAAAAAATCGATGAGAGCTTCAATCCTTCCTCGATTCCTTCGAGAAAAGACCCGAAACGAATTTTTTCGCGTGGGTTCATGCGAACTTTTTTTTTGTTGACGTGTGTTTTATTTTTTTAAATTTTTTAATTTTTTTTCGCCACGTATCGCCCACCTATAATACATCTATACAAAGCTGCTTAAACTTCCTTTCGTCTCTCGAGCCAATCTTTTTCTCTTCTTTTTTTTTTTCTTCATTTCTTCCATTCTCTTCGCTGCTCGATTCTTCATACTCGTTTATAGGCACAATTAAGGCGTTTATTTAAGTTATTTGTTGTTCCTGCTGGCATAGACGATTACGAATCATTTTCTAACGTTTATTCGGTTTTTTTTTTGGTTGTTTTTATTATTCTTTTACTTAATTAATGGGAGACGAACGAGTCTACGGTTATCACTCGTGTTATCAGCTAAATTGTGCGAAATGTGTTATCATCGTTGAATCGAGATATTTTTTTCTTTTTTTTTTCGGCTTTTTGTGTCTTACGTTCGAAAAAGCGGATTTTTTTAGCCGAATTAATTCGTACTCACTTCAAGCGTATTAAAATCGTTGAAGATAAAAAAAAAACGAAAAACGATATTTTCGAAAGGACTTTTTAAAAATTCGAGTTTTATCGTGAATTCGTGAATGAATCCTGATAAATATCGCACTCTTACATTTTTTCGTTGGATTAACGATTAATAATAATAACAAATGAAAATTCACAATTACGGATTTTAGAGTTTTGAGTTTCGAGATTTTGCATACTTACATGCTTCGTATATCGCAAGAGATTTTCGTCGATTTTTAACGAGAAAACGAAGCAAGCGATCTTTCGGAATAATCTTTCGATTATTTCCTGCTGAAATTTACATCGATTGAAATTTACATCCTGAAAGTGTCTTTTTGTTTATTCAAAGATTATTATTATTATTATTCCGAATTCTACTTTTTATATCAAGTTCGTAGATCTTACATGAGCGTTTCAACCAAACCGTCGATTTTTCCTTTTCGTTTTTTGATACAAGAAAAATAGATTAATTTTTTTTTTCGTTTCTTAATGCTCGAAACTTCCTCGTTCGAGAAACTTCATTTTGAGCACAGCGAAAAGATGTAAAGTAGGCGACGAAGATTTTTTTTTTTCTAAGCCAAGTGTTTTATCAGCGAATAAAAATCGACGATTTTTCAGTATCGAGGAACTGGCCCCTTAATAGACTAACAATAATGAAATAAATTTACAAAATATGCGAATTAGATGGAAAAATAACGTTGGACGAACCCAACGTTAAAAAAAAACTTCAAAATCGAAAAGAAAAAATATTTAGAAATATTTTTAAAAATAAAACGAATAAAATTGAAAAAAAGCACAAAATTACAAAAAAAAAAAATATTGATGGTCCTCGATTGGTGACGCAGCATGGCTGAATACACTAAACATTATATTTCACGAGTTAATTATTATTCAGACGTTAATCACATTGCGCTTGATGAAAGTCTTATCGGTTCAGATACGTCGAGTAGCAAAAAGTTGATTATCTTTCTTTTATTCTTCGTTTTTTTTTTTCATCGTTTATTATTACGCTGATTTTTTCTGTTCGTTCGTTCGTTTTTTTTATCGTGTTTTTTTATCGACCCTGATTTTTTTTTTCGTTTCGTGGATATCTTCGTTAGGCCCTTTTCGCAATGGGGATATTTTCGTCATATACAGGTATGAATGTATGAAGAATGTATTCGTATGATTATCAATAATAACAGTAATCGTTGATTATTATTACGTGTAATAATAATAATAATAATAATAATTGCTCGCAATTATTTTGCAATTAGTTCGCGCGTGCACGGTTTCAGTGACGATTACTTTTGAGTTTTATACGGTGACGGCCATTTTTCAAATTTGGATCGATTCGCTTTCAAATATATTTTTTTTCTTTTTTTTCATTTTAAACAAAAGTTGGAAATCACGATTTATCGTGAATATTTAATTTGATTAATTAATGCAATGATCGTGATTAATTTGAGCCAATTTTGGAAAATTAATAGTGATTAATTTGAGCCAATTTTGGAAAATTAATCGTGATTAATTTGAGCCAATTTTGGAAAATTAATCGTCATTAATTTGAGGCAATTTTGGAAAATTAATCGTGATTAATGAGAGCCAATTTTGGACAAATTAATTCTCATTAATTTGAGTCAATTTTGGAAATATCAATCTTGATTAATTAAAACCCAATTTGGAGAAATTAATTAACAAATTTTTGAATTTTTCCAATATTGGCTCAACGCTGGTTACAAAAAAAAGTGAAAAAAATGTTTTTCAATTGCATTCGAACGAAGTTTGGATTCGAATGAAGCCATTCAATTACTGAAGATTTATTAAGTATTTTCCAAATTTTTTTTTTGTGGAGGCAAATTAATCGGCGACAAAAATTATTCAATATTCCGACACACTTGTTATGTACAGAAGAACCAGTCGTTACTCAGGGGACGTTCGAAATTATTCGCTCTCGCCCCGAGTTATTCACAGCCATAAAACTAGTTAAGCTAAAAAAGTAAATCTAAATCTAAGAAATTGAAAGAATTCTCACGATAATTAAAACTCGTGATTGAAACATTTTCCTGAATAAAAAATATTAATTATTTTGAATAAGAAAGTGAATCATTTTTATCAATAAAAAAAATTAAGTAATTTAATAAAATTAAAATTCATTTTCTGAATAATAAATTTAATGAAATAAATTGTTAATAAAATAACAATAAATAAATAAAATAAAATAAAATAAAAATTTAATAAAATTGATTTAAAAAATTTTTAAAATTAATTAAAAAAATTTGTTTAATCAATTTTCTGAATAAAAAAAAAAAATCTCTTTTCGAAAATCGAACAAAACTTTAACAAATTTATTGTATTTTTCGTGCATTTCGAAAACATAAATTTTTCAAAATTGTTCGTACATTTTGAAAAAAAAATGACTGTTTTGCGTCATAAAAAAGCAAAATGGATTTGTTCAGCGAAACGGATGAAGAAATTGGAACGTCCCCTAAATATCGAGTACCCGATACGCACGTAAGAAACAGGCAAAGTTGAAGCTTGCTTGAACGAAAAAATCGTCGTGTATTTATTAAAACCTTTTTTTTTGTCATTTTAAATAATCGAAGACTCGTCCCTCGAGTCTTTTGAAACATCGATGCCGAAGACTACTCGAAGAATTCGCATATTTCGCTAATTAATAATAATACCTTTATCGCGATAATCGATACCTCGAATTTTTTTTCTTTTTTCGCCCTCGGTGATTTTTCTCGGCCCCGCTCGGTCCCTTTCTATTTACAACCATGTTTTGCTCCACTCTACTGCTTCATTCGAAATTCCCCTTTTTTTTTGGATTTGCCGGTTATCGTTGGGACTAACAGGAGCATCCCCATGCGTCGCCTTGTTGCGAGGGTGATCGAGCCTTTATCACGCTGTCGGCACCTTCTCGTTCCGATGCTTCGAACAGGCTTGCCTTTCTCCCGCGGACAAACAAATACGAATAAATTATCGTCGATGATAAATATTTATCATCGTTTTCATCAAGTATGAATATTTCGTTGATTAATTATTTTATCATTGATTTCTTATTTAAATTATTGCATAATAAAATATTGTTATAATAATAATAATAATAATAATAATAATAATAATAATAATAATAATAATAAGGAAAATGAATAAAAACATTTTTTTAATAAATAATAATTTGAAAATCTCATGATAATAATAAATATAACGATTGAATTCACAATTTATGATATATTTATTATTATTATTTATATATACAGTATTTATTTATATTTATTTATTATTTATAATTTTTATAAATATTTACATAAAACATATATATGTATATAAATAATAATAATAAACATGATGAATAATATATTGTTGTTATTATTATTTTTATCATATTTTATTATTATTTATTACCAATTATAAATGACAAAATAATGATTATTTATAAACTCGTTTATTTAAATTATCAAATATGAATAATTAATTAGCTTGTTATAATAATATGAAATTGACGAAATCTTTTTTTTTTTTTTTTTTTTTTTTTTTTTTTTTTAAATATTAAAATTTTATTTTTTTTTTATCTGTCTTTTTTTTTCTCTTATTCTTCTCGCTAGCGTTAGGAAAGCCTCTTCGATGTTTATGTTGTCCTTGCAGGACACCTCGAAAAACGGCATGTCGAAGTTTTCAGCTATTTTTTCGCCCCTCTCGGCGTCCACCGAACGGTGAGCCACGGCGTCGCATTTGTTCCCTGCCAGAACTTTCACAACGTCCAGTGAGGCGTTCTGCAATTCAAATCGTTCGGATTGTTTCTCAAATTTTACCAACAATTTTTTGTTTCTAAAATTTTAGCAACAATACTTTGTTTCTAAAATTTTAGCAACAATAGTTTGTTTCTAAAATTTTAGCAACAATACTTTGTTTCTAAAATTTCTAAAATTTTAGCAACAATTTTTTGTTTCTACAATAGTAGCACCAATTTTTTGTTTCTAAAATTTTAGCAACAAATTTTTGTTTCTAAGATTTTAGCAACAATTTTTTGTTTCTAAAATTTTAGCAACAATTTTTTGTTTCTAAAATTTTAGCAACAAATTTTTGTTTCTAAGATTTTAGCAACAATTTTTTGTTTCTAAAACTGTAGCAACAATTTTTTAACTCTAAAATACTTAGTTCGATTTTTCGTTTCTAAAATTAAATAATAATTCGTTTTGAATATTTTAGAAGCGCATATCTTTATATGTTTCTAAAAATATCGCCTTTTGAAAAATGAATTCTTCATTCGTTTCTGAAACTTATCGAATTCTTTTATTTTATTTAAGTTATTTTGGTTTCGAAGTATTTATCGATTTCTTAAATTTTAGAAACAAATAATATTGCTTCTAAAATTCTAGAAACAAATAATATTGCTCCTAAAATTCTAGAAACGAATAATATTGTTTCTGAAATTTCAGAAACAAATAATATTGCTTCTAAAATTCTAAAAACAAACAATATTGCTTCTAAAATTCTAGAAACAAATAATATTGCTTCTAAAATTCTAGAAACGAATAATATTGCTTCTAAAATTCTAGAAACGAATAATATCGCTTCTAAAATTCTAGAAACAAATAATATTGCTTCTAAAATTCTAGAAACAAATAATATCGTTTCCAAAATTCTAGAAACAAATAATATTGCTTCTAAAATTCTAGAAACAAATAATATTGCTTCTAAAATTCTAGAAAGAAATAATATCGTTTCCAAAATTTCATAAGCGAAAAATATCGTTTCTCAAATTTTCTAAACAAATCTTCTAAAAAGTCTGCCTTGTAAAAAAAAAATGCATTCTTCATTCGTTTCTTAAAATTCTATGATTCTTTGCCTCGAATTTATTTAAATGTATTTTTAAGCGTAAATTTGAATAAAAACGTTTACTTCTTGAATGTTTCTGAGCCAGTATGACAAATGGTTGAAACTCTCGAGGCTCGTCACGTCGTACATTAATAAAATTCCCATTGCACCTCGGTAGTAAGCTGTCGTGAGGGTACGAAATCGCTCTTGACCAGCTGTGTCCCTGCAATAATTACGTATATGTATGCGCTTCCACGAAAGCACGCATGTTTTCATATATACGTATATCTATATACATGTTCATTTCTATGCACGAAACATCGGCATAAGGTCAACCAATCAACGTATTTTTTCCAAGAATAACAATATATCGTCGTTTTATGTTTTTTTGTAAATCTATCGTGAGTTATCTCCCACCCAAATCGATTTATCTACACAGCAAGGACGATTCGTCTACGTTTGTCAGAAACAAAGAAAAATTCATAATTCGTTAATCGAGACTTACCAAATTTGTAGTTTGATCGGTGTGCCATCGAGATTGATGATTTTTTGCTTAAAATCAATTCCTGGTGGTAGCCAAAATAAAAAATGTAAATGTTACGATAGTGAAAGATTTTCCCCTGTTTTTCGTCGTTTTCCATTTTTTTTACGAATTTTTAGGGCTACGAGAATTTTTTTGCGATTATTTATGATAATGTGATTTTTTTGAGGATTATTTACGCTGATACGATTTTTTTTACGATTATTTACGATAATACTATTTTTTTTACGATTATTTACGGTAATATGATTTTTTTTACGATTATTTACGATAATACTATTTTTTTACGATTATTTGCGATAATACGATTTTTTTTGCCACTATTTACGATAATACGATTTTTTTTTACTATTATTTACGATAATACGATTTTTTCACGATTATTCACGCTAATACGTTTTTTCGTCACTTTGTCGACAAAACTATCATTTTTTCCTATACGTTTGTTTTTTTAGCCACGAAATCGTGAAAGGAAAAAAAAGACGATGGCACTTACCTATGGTGGATATGTAAGTGTCGTAATAACGCTCGTCACAATAACGATGAACTATGCATGTTTTCCCAACGTTCGAGTCACCGAGTACGAGCACTTTGTAAGTTGCTGCAAAATCGAGCGCCATGTTTCGGGCCTAAGACTTGCGTTTGAACTGTTGTTGGGTCGTCGACGGTGTCGTCGGCCGGGGATGTCGTTCCTTGGGCACCCGTCTCTCTCGCTCGTTTTTTTTTTTCATTGGCGGGGGTGGAGGGTGGAGGATCGATTCGAAGCCTGCGCTCTCCGATCTCCTTCGAGGCTTCCTCCGCGATCGCGTACACCCTGCCTTCCCCTTCTGACTCCGTTTACGTTACAACACGCGCGTTCGAATTTACACGCCCGCGAGATTGTGGGTGTTTTCATCTCCCGAGAGCAAAATTCACTCGCCTGGCACTTATAATATCGCGTTCTCATTCTAGTCTCAAAAATTCCAATTCCTGATATTCTACGAATTCTATTTTCTGATATTCCGCGATTTTCAAAACTTGAACGCAGCCGGAGGTAGCATTTCGAAATTACTGGAAAAACGGTTAATTTGCCGCATCGGATTCACGGGTATCTCGATTTGTGTTGATTTGGTCGTTTCCTAATAGATGTCACGTTATGTTATTTCAGACTTCGTTACTTCCGATTTTTCCTGCTAGATGTCAATGCCTGATTTTGTTTTTGCAACCGTTTGGCTTGAAAAATGTAAAGAGTCGATTAATCATGCAAATGTTTTTTTATGTCTAAACGATATCGCATCGTCATTCTTGTACCAAAAATTGTAACTTCTAATATTCTACGAATTCTATTTTCCGATATTTCGCGATTTTCGAAGCTTGAACGTAGCCGGAAGTAGCATTTCGGAATGACTGGAAAAACGGTTACTTTGCCGCATCGGATTCACAGGTATCTCGATTTGTGTTGATTTTATCGTTTCCTGATAGATGTCACGTTGTGTTATTTCAGTTGGCTTTGTTACTTCCAATTTTTCCTGCTAGATGTCAATACCTACACTGATTTCGTATTTGCAACCGTTCGGCTTGAAAAATTCAGAGATTCGATTAATCGTCCTTTTTTTTAATATAAAAATGAGAAACGATATTGCACGGTTTTTGCCCTTGAATTTTTTTTGTAAATGAAATAAAAATAAAATACGTAAAAAATACAGATGTATTATTAGGAATATCGAAATGAGGATTTTCCATGGCGATCTACGAATCTTCGACGAGACAAAGGGCTTACAGAGGTCAATGATGTTTGCCATAGAAATTTTAATTTTTCGCCACGCGGCTTGTCCCCCATAGTGAATTACAATAAAAACGACGCTCGGTCGAGGGGTACTGCCCTACCCAAACATACCGTTCCTACTGAGCGTGGGGGAGAAAAAAGCTTTCTGCAGACAGTCGCGTGACGTCACACGAATTATGAACGGTCAGGGCTCGCCATCGTGTCGTTGAGGGTTGTCGAGAGGCAATCGGACGTTATTACCGATAAACTTACCGTACCGAACTTTCTTCATCAGTTTCATCATAAAAATGAGCGCAGAAAAAAAAGTCAACTGAAATCTCGATTTTTTTCAATTTTTTTTATTAAGAAACGTAACAACTACGAAATGTATAACAATAATTGTCTAACGGACATTTCTTCACGAAATAACATTTCACACTCGATTCACGATTCCAAAATCATGGAGGTTTTGATTAACGTTTTCGAGGGCTTCCTAAATTAGCTTGTCGTAACGAATACCGCACTCTGCTTCTTTTGAGGTTAGTATCTCCGCGGAAATTATAACTGCGTACACAAAAGAAATGGAGTTTCGTTTGCGTGTCTTTGGTTCAAGAGGCCATTTTGGTTTTTTAAATCCCCGACTAAACTTATCGATACACCAAAACGATGAAAAACAACTCATTGAGAAATTCTTATTCGTAATTAATGCCACGGAAACAACATCGCTTCTTTACAGCTCACCGAAAATCTTTAGGCCCGAAATTCATCACAGAAATTATCTTCGAATAATTCTTGTATGTTAACCTTCAACTCGTGAACCTGGGTCGTTTTCGTCTTGGCGCTACCACGCCCTCACTTATTCATGAAAAAATCTTCAAAAATTCATGGTTTATCTTTAGAATTAACTTTTCAAGGGAAAAAGTTGTTTTTTTATTTTTATTATTTTTACGATATTTTTTCATCAAACATTGAGCAAATCGGGAAAAGTTTTTTTTTTCAAAAAAATATGGCGTCATAATTATTTAATTATAATTAAATAATTAAATAATAATTATAATTAAATAATTATACGATCGACAAATTTCGGAATGAAATTTTGGGCCAGGCAAAAACGACCCACGTTCCCGGTTTGAGGGTTAACCCAAACAAGCGCGAACGTTCATTCGTTCTCGATAAAAGCTCAGTTTAATCGTGGACTTCCTTCAATACTTTTCGTAAAAAAAAACAACTCGCACGAACAAAATATTCGAAAAATATATTTCAATAAAAATGTCAAATTCATTATTTCTCAAAACAGTCAAATTCTGCGCGACGGCAAAAATGAGATTCAACAATTGTTTTTGGTGATTTATCGATAAAATTCACCACAGTCTAATTGACGAAAAACCGTCTTTACTTCTAAATTCGAGTATGATTTTCTAAACATATGCGTATGAGTATGCGAAGGTTAAAACAGTACTAGATTTCTACTCACCATTATGCATCCTGTAAAATTTAGACCGAACCGTTAACGAATTAATCGCATCGTTACATCGCGAAAAATGTTAGGTTAAGTAGAAAAAACCGATTTTTCGTCTTTGCTTATGTATCGGATAAACAATTTTCCCCCTTATCGGTACGAGCCTTCGTGATATGATTTTTCATCAGGTTTTAGAATTACTTACTAAAAATACTTTAATCTCGGCTGATAAGACGCTATACCCATGGCTGCTGCGTTTTCTTTGACTTTTAATATCATTTCGAAGTACGCTATACGTGAGGCGCTTTCTCAGAGTAAAGTACACGTCGCCAAGCCTACGAGTACGATACTGATCATACATACGACGTCTCGCTTGACGCTCGAACTTTTCTTGCCCGCTCCGGGCAAACTACAGCTAGTTCGCCATCTCAGCGAAAACAGTGGAATCACGACGTGAAGAATGTCTGGGATCATAAATCCCAGATCGCGTACAACCTGTTGAAAAACGAAAATCTTTATCTTCACGTTTTCGCCGCTTCAGCGTTTATAATTAATAGTCTTGTTTAATTAGTTCTTCTAACTAATAATATTTGGCTAAAATTAACTATACGGAATGTACAGACTCAAATAAAAAAGATTGTCACTTAAACCTTAAACAATCTTAACGGAATACGATATTTGTGTACTGATTTTCTAATAGCACTGAATTAGCCGTATCTACATTGACGAGCCTTTAACAATCGTCGATAAGTATTTCAGAGACAATAAATAATTAAATTAATTACATAACTAGATTAAATTAATGAAATAATTAAATTCGTTAAATGTTCTATGTATTATGATTGCAGAGGTAATTAACTACGGGAACTTATTATCGCCTCTTTCTTATCGGTCATTTTTTTGTAAACACCGTCGATTCGTCTCTTCCTATATTGGACATTGATGCTCTTATAGCTTTAAAGCTCGTTTATAAAATATCAATTCTTGAAATCAAATATAGACGAACGACAACGCGAACGGACCAAGAAACTGGAGTTTCGAGAAGAATAAAAATAACGAAGAGATCCTTGAACCCGTTATACCGAAGCGATAGAGACCAAGAATCTTTTTACCTGATGCGCATAGCCCTCGCCCCTGAGTACATTTCGAACGAACTGATCCCAACTGCCGGCGAATATGTGAACAATGCCGATCGCGCTTATACCGAACATCTTTCCGCGAGTGACCGAAGTTTTGGAGTCGGCGAGTTGAACAACGAGAATCGTCGATATTAATTCAGTGAGAGAGAAGAACATCTGGTGATACCACTGAGTGTAAAAATCGTCGTTCCAATAATTTATGTAGACCCACCAGGAGTAATAGTGCGAGAATATCGCACTGACAAAAAGTACGAACATTCCGAATCTCAGTCTAGCGTGAAAAGCCAGCCAGGTGAGATACTTTGACGTTTCGTAAAACGCTACTACTCCGATCACTATCGTCACCCATATTTTCAGGCTATTCATTGTCGCATTGAAGTACATGTGCTTGTAAGACGCTACGCCTGATTCGTACGATCCTAAAACACAAACACCCATTTTACCCGTTACAAGCTACTTTTTCAAAACAATTAACGTTTGGCTTTTCATGCTTCGATAACCTCTAAATAGATCGATCTTTCTAATTTATCAACCACGATTTACTCATTTTTCTTCAACTTCTTCCATGCAAGTACACAAAGTGTCCTAACCATTTTTTATCCACGTTGAGAAACGACTTTACAAAAAAAAACAAGTATAACGCTTCCAGGACGCGTTCGGAAGCTGCGATCTTCGTAATAACGAAAAAAGGTTGCAAAAGCTTTGGAACTAAAAAATAATCATTCGATTTAGTACAACAGTAATTGAAGCAACTCTGAATTTGTTTCAGGCTATCGGCTACTTCGGAGAAATGGAAAACGGTAAAAGTTTAAAAAGAGGTTATGTTTTGCAAAACGTCGAACGATAGAAATTCGTTCGATTCTTCGGAATAAATGGAAACTCGTGAAAGTGTGAAAAGTGAAAAGAGGTTATGTTTTCGTTTTGAGGATTTTTCGAGATTGAATATTCGACTAGGCGTAGTCAGGAAGATTATCCAAAGATGAGAAATGTATGGATCGGTCTTTGTGAAAAGTATGGCGAAATAAATCGTGCAATCTACGAGTTGTTGATATTAACAGGTGGAAAGTTTCTCACCTTTGAAAACAGTGTCCCAACATGAGCAAGAGCAATACTGTCGATCCACATCTCGAGCAAAGTCTTGCCAGAAATGAAAAAGGAAGAGTATGTGCAAAGGTGGCACGGCGAGTGGTGCGAGGAGCCCGACAAATTTCGAGCCGCAATTCGCGATGTTCGAGCACAAGGTGTGCTTCACCATACGATACACCATCGCGAAGTTGAAAACTCTTTTACGAGTAAATAAAATTCGTTGGGCGAATTAATTACTTCGAGAACATTCACACCGTACATTTATCAAAAAACATACACTTTTCATTCCCAATTATTTCACTTTCCCCGAGAGAAAACGAGTTTTATTAGAGAACGGAAGTGGACGGATACATGGCGTAATTTTGGCATAACGTACGCGAGTTCGCATAACGCCCTTTTTTTTTCGTTGACAAACATTATTTATAGATTCATGCTAGAGCTCGATGGAACTTCGTAGACGAAGCGTCCAGGATTAGCCTCGACGCACGAAAACCGACGACTAAGGAGGAATGTCTTTGACCCTTCAATTTTCGGGCGATCCGAGTGAGAGTAAAAAGTGTTCATAAAAGAGCAGAGATTTTTATCCAAATCGGACCACGCGAGATTGAGGGACCATTATCAATATTACGGAATTTAACAAAATTGGAGGATTAATCGCGCGGAATTGATCACCAGTCCACACGACAAACGCGTCGGTTACCACGCTCTTCCGTATGCAAATATTTGCAGTCTTTAGTTCCCTCTTTTACCGTTCGTAGCGCTAGTTGTATTTTTATAAACAGCCAAATCGCGAACGTCGCAGCGCCACGTGCAGGTGAAAGGACGAACTAAAGAGTTCCAGCGTACTCCACTGGTTATTATCGACCGAGCATTGTGAGTTTTGGAACGCCAAACAACAGCGCCAAAACCGGAAGTAGCTGAAACATCGAAGCGACAGTTTTCCCGCCTTTTCAACAATGAGAACCTAAAAATCTCATTTGCATTCGCTTTAACAATTCCTTCGGTAAATAATTCGACAACGTAAGTTTTCAATTTACATACGTCGAATCACCGCAAGTCCGAAATTGAGGAATTAAGAAACGTGGTGGAAGAAAAGGACATCGATGAGCTGAACGACGCTCAATGTCGAATATGCGTTTTTTCAAACCCCGAAATGAGTAGGATTGTCGGACTCAATAAAATTATGGAAATGAAATTATCGGAAAAAGCCAATAATGAGGTAAGCCGTCCACATGGAAAAACCGAAGATTCCCGAGAGAGGATTTCGCGGTGGCTAAAAATACTGGAAAATAAAAACCGTAAATCGCTTCGAAGTCGCGCGATGACGTAACGGTAGTGTCATCACTTTAGATCGTAATAAATACGATACTCATTGAAAACCGTAAAATCACAGGCATTAATCACATTTTCCATTAATTATACATTTAAAATGCACATATGGAAGATAAAATGCGGAAGAGATCTCGCAGACAAAAAGTACGAATAAACTGACAGCTAATAAATACTATTAAGGACGTGTCGAAGACGTACCACGTGACACACGAGTGCGAGAGAGATAGTCGAAATTTAAAAATCGCAATTTCTCAAGGACGATAGATTTTTATCGTAAAATTCAAGCATCTATTTCTGTCTCTATGAATTCTACAAAGACTGATGCTCAATTTTTCGACGTAAACTCAATAGACCCCGAGAAAACGGAGTTTGAAAATTTGTGAGGTTATGTCGATGTTCGGCATGCTCTTAACACCTGGAAAAAAACAAGGCCAATGTTAAAATGTGCCTAGATTCTCAGATACCCAAAATACCAAGCGAATATCAAAAATTCAATCGTTAATAATCGGAAGAAAAACAAACAACTTTTATATAATTTATGCGAGAAGTCCATGGAAAAATGACACAGCGTAAATGCGAACGCAATAAAAAATTATGATTACTCGGAACAGCAATTGTAGACCGTGACCACGTGCCGGGAAATATCAATCTTCTCAATGTTTCAATTTTCTCCTTTTCAGCTTTCGTCTTCGACAATATTAATCAAACGTTTTTTAAGAATCGTTACAAAAAATTCACGTCGCAACGATAACGATGAATATTTAGAATTGAAAAAAAGAGTTTTTTTCTAATTTCAATTTTTCGATCAAACATTCCATTTTGGACTGTCATTGATCAACGTACCGAAGTAATATATCGATTGAATGAGAAATGAATTGAAAGTACGCAAAAACCAGATTAATGGAATCGCAGGGCTGCCTTGCCGCTACTCGATCGAGGCTTTTCTCCGGTGAATATATAAAGCGATAATAAGCAGTTTGATTCCTCTAATGTAATACCGACTGAATAACAGATACGTCAAAGAAAAGACGCATTTATGTGGGTTTTCTTCGGTCGCCAGTCACGCGATGACACATTGTTCATTTTTTCAATATCTATCTCAACCGTAGCGCAATTACGTTTTTGCATATTCAAAGGACACGCATTTATTAATCCTTTCAGAAAAGCGGAACGACGATTTATCGATCGTCGAGATATCTACGAAGGATTATCTTCAAAAAAAAAAGAACCTTTGACGCAAGGATCTCCAAGAGTTATTCACCTTCGGCTTCGTGATAATCATTTATACAACGATCCAGCGGAACCTTGACGTAATATGATCATGATTTTTTAGGCTTCAAAAATTCGAGTTTCCGTAGCTTACGTCTTATGAAAATTAGACGAAATATATGTAGACAATGAAAATTGCTTTTTTTCTAATTTATAATTCATCGTTTTGCAGTTTTTGCACGATTGGGTGGAAATCCCAATTTTCTGTTGCATAAAGCCACGAATCGAATTTTTGATAATTATGCAAATTATGCAATTATTGGGAACGAAAATTTTTTCGCCAACATTTTTTTTCTATTCGAACTTCTTCCGTATAGGTGATCACTAGTGAATGTGAATCGGAGTAAACTGAGATTTTATTATTATTCCCATAAGTTATGGGGTTTTGGAGTCGCGAAGAAACGACAAAATAGAGAATTTTTTAAATGCATTTTAACGCCTGAATTGTTGACGAAGAGAGGTGATATTTACAAAAAAATCATTTTAGACTGAAATACTGATGTAAAATCGCAAGTAAAGTTCCCCCTTGCTTATTAAATAAAAAATAAAAATGTTTAATTATTAATTTAATAAAAATTTTTTGTTTTTAAATAAAAAATACAAAATTTTAATTATTAATTAAATAAAAAAAAATTATTTTTTATTACCAATGCAATTTTTAAATTACTCAATACCAACCTACTAAAACACACAAACACGATATCAGAAGTGACAAAAAAAAATGGTTCTTCGATTTTACGTAGCGTTTTAAAATTTGACGGAACTTTTGCATAATTACCAAATTTTTTTGTCTCTTATTGGTTCCAAAGGGATTTTTAAATATTTTACGATCATTTTATCCCTTTGCCAAGAATTCAAGTTTACCTGAGATAACATCAGGTTAGAAAAGCATAAATTGTACTCAACGGCGACATATGCAAATCGATGAGTTCTTTTTGTTCCAGGAGATTTTATTATACGATCTCGGTATCACGCAGTTGACGTCTCGGCGTGTCGCAGGCTCGGCCAAGTAACCCAATTAAATTCTCGTCTCCATCCACGTGTGAAATGTTTTTTTTTATTTTTTTTTTATTTTTTTTTATTTTTTTTATTTTTTCTATCAAAGTATTTTTTGCGATCGTTTCCTTGCGTATTATGTTTAACAACTCGATCGAGTCTGGTACGATCTTCTCTCGACTGTCGTGCAACTATGGACCTTTTTTTTTTTCTTTTTCTTTTCGAACTTCACATTGATCTCTTCTACCGGGAAACTTGCGTCACATTTCCGTCTAGTTTGAAAAACCGCTGGCTTTCGTGTATGTTTTAATAACTTATATACATAATGTCCGATCTCGCAAATATTAAATTTCAATGTAAGACGTTCGCGTGTTCCGGGGAAACCCAGGCTCATCGAAACGTCTTTTCGCACGTTTATTCTTTCGGAAAGAGTATATCAGATTTCGAGGATACGAAACTGATTGGACCGATGAGGTTATCCGATTCGTGAATACGGTTAACCTCAAAACAAGCGAATTTCATAAATTTCATTAAATCAATGGATACATTGTTCAAAACGTGAAAGGGAAAATGTAGGCTTAATGAAAATTTGCATTTTCACGCTTTATCGAAGCTATGTATCGACTTTCTCCAAATCGTTGGTACGTTTTTTATTTTTATTGATTTCTTCCTTACGGGTACCCGCTGTGTTATCGCTTTTTGCCTGTCTCCTTCCATCTTGAATTAATAATTCGGGTAATAATTGAATTCTTCAATAATTGAATTATCCAATAATTGAATTCTGCAGTTAACAATTGAACTTTTCAATAATTGAATTCTTCAGGTACCAATTTGAATTCTTCAATAATTGAATTCTTCTGGTAATAATTTGAATTCTTCAATAATTGAATTCTTCAGGTAATAATTGAATTCTTCAATAATTGAATTCATCAGGTAATAATTGAACCTTTCAATAATTGAATTCATCAGGTAATAATTGAATTCTTCAATAATTGAATTCTTCAATAATTGAATTCTTCAATAATTGAATTCTTCAATAATTGAATTCTTCAATAGTTGAATTCTCCAATAATTGAACTCTTCAATAATTGAATTCATCAGGTAATAATTGAATTCTCCAATAATTGAACTCTTCAATAATTGAATTCATCAGGTAATAATTGAATTCTTCAATAATTGAACTCTTCAATAATTGAATTCTCCAATAATTGAACTCTTCAATAACTGAATTCATCAGGCAATAATTGAAACCTTCAATAATTCAATTCTGCAGGTAATAATTGAACTCTTCAATAATTTAATTCTCCAATAATTGAGTTCTGCAGGTAATAATTGAATTCTTCGGATAACAATTGAATTCTTCAGATAATAATTGAATTCTTCAGATAATAATTGAATTATTCAGATAATAATTGAATTCTTCAGATAATAATGGACTTCTTCAGATAATAATTGAATTCTTCAGATAATAATTGAATTCTTCAGATAATAATTGAATTCTTCAGATAACAATTGAATTCTTCAGATAATAATTGA
>JAPYZJ010005157.1:0-12077 GCA_030522765.1 Ophioninae sp. B BG-2022a
AAGGACAACCCCGCCCTTTCCCCGTGCCCCCGGTGTGGCCCCCCCCCCCACCCCCCCCCCCCCCCCTCCGTAAAACGAAAGCTTGACGCTTGCGGACCCTTTAATCTTATTTTCTCATTCTTGTCCTTTTCGTTCTCCGTTTCTCCGCGGTGGTCCAGAAAAACGGCCGGGAGGCCGGGGGGAGATTCTCCCACCCTGCGCCTAATGGGACTGCGGCGTAAAAACTTCGAATTATTTCGACCATTGAATTAAAAGCTGGGCTCAGGGAATGCTACCCAAAACCGAGACTCAACGATAATTCCTTTTCGCAAATGACGCCCTCTAGTCTTACGCGAATAGAACGAACGATTATTTTCGTTTTTTTCTCGAGACGTGAGATTTCAGCTCGTAAAAAAAGAAAAAAGAAAACCAAAAACACGTAAAGGGAGCAAAATATTACGAGTGGATAATATTCAACGATTTTCAGATGACCAACAAAAAAAAATCAGTAAAAGTCGATTCGATGAAAAAATCAGTAAAAGCTGATTCGATGAAAAAAATCAGTAAAAGCCAAATCGTTGAAAAAAAGAAAAAAAAAAGTTTACACAGCACAGAAATTAAGGTGGATCCGACAGCGTTAATTGAACAACGGATTGTCCTGAATGACAACCCGTTGAAATTTTTCGAAAAAAACAGAACGACGATTTTTTTTTTTTCAAATGCTTGACTTATTTTGATGGATTATCCGGTTGCGTTTCGATGTCCACGGACAATGACAAACTGTTTCGCTCTCCAAAAGAGCCAAAGGCTCGAGATCGAACGCGAGAGAGTCGGAGTGAGTGGCGGACTCGGAAAAAGTACATGCGCATACCGTATGAGCTACGTACGTAAGCGAATAATGTTTTCGATACAGGAAACAAATAGCACGGAATATCGAGGGGTTCAGCTGGTTTCCAGCGTGAGAATGGAACAGCATATAAAAGTTGTTGGTTACTGTGCTCATACTGGGATATCGCAGAAGTTGTCGGTTCCTCTGGGAAATATCTTACGGATCTTTCTCCTCGATATTTCTTAAGACATATTTTCTCTCATCGCTTTCTCTCCACTTTTTCTACCATAGCACGCCATTTTTAAAGCTTCAATGGCGACACCGAAGCGTGAGAATTTCGACTTTTTTTTTGGAAGGGGAAGGTCGATGATGGTAAGCAAAAAATCGAGGTTAAAAAAGATCAACGCGAACCACATCAGCCAGGGTCAATACTTGGATGGGTGACCGCGGAAGAATTTTCTATTTCAGAAAGATCTTTTCCTTTTTTTAAATAATCTCAAGCTGAATGATTTGTCGAAAATTTTATCATGAATTTTAATATTGACATGTAATATGTAATAAAATATATTTAGTGTGTAAAATAAATGTAGTTTGTTTATAATCTGCTGTAAGATATTATTATTGTTTTTGCTAATTATTGTTATTATTGTTGTGAAAATCAAGTATGCTCGCTACGTTAAAGTCACCCACACACGTGTCATCCTGTTAAGTGTGCACTTATACTGAACGACCTTTCTCTCCGATCATTATGTCGCTTCCCCCCTTTCTCTCTCTGTCTCTCTTTCTTCGTCGCCCCGGCTCTTGAGGTTTTTTTAATCTCCCTTTCTATATCTATCAACATTTTTTTTTAACCACTCGCCGAGAAGGGTCGAGGACGCGAAAAAGCTCATACGTAATTATAGCAGTGAAGCTCGAGGGTGCTATCATACCGAGTGTTTCGTCGAACAGCATTTACGTCCGGGAAATGTTGTTTATAAATAGAAACAACAAATCGAATAAACAATTTGAAACGACGAATAATTTTTTGGGATTAAATAAGGATTAAAAAAGGAAATCAAATAAGGATTAAAAAAGGAAAATTAAAATAATATATTTTGTTTTTGGATAAATATGGTTTATGTATATATATCGTGAGAAAATTTTTCTAAACAACCATCTTTGCACACATTGTTTTTTTTTCATATTTCTCGCAAATTTCCATAGACATGCATTATTTATTATATCGTATCGTATATAAGAATTACCCAATATTATAATTATGCTAAAAAACGATTAAATTAACGTGCTTTATTTTGCATACTCACGATCGATAAAATGGTTCATCGAATCTTTGTTTCTTCGAGACCAAAGTTGCCGATGCTTATCATTCACGTAAGTAAAAACAATCCCATGATGGCTCTCGATACGTCAATGGTAGAACAAACTTTTTTTTTAACACTTGTACTCGCTGTGACACTTTTATACGCACGCACACCCGCGCACGAAAATCCACGAAAAAAAAGCAAAAAATGCACATCTGGTTAAAAAACGTACACTGGCTCGGAGAAGATGAAAAAAAAAAAGGAAAATCAGGAAACTGTAATCAAGCGCGTCACTGAATTCGTCGAGAAGGATGTGGCAAAAAAAATGTCAAAAAAAGGAAACAAACCCAAACAAATAAAACAAAATTTTTTGGGAATATGATTAGAAATGAAAATTTCGAGAAGCTTTTCCAGTCCGCAATTTCTTCGGGTGAGCCGTTGACTCAAGTTTTCGAAAAATCATCCAAGCGACGAAAAAAATCGTGGCGAAGTGTCCGACCGAAGAATTTTCAAAATTGAAGTATCGTTGGTTTCCTTGTTTTGTCCTTAAAAAAAAAACGCGTACAAAGCATTTCCTTTTTGAAAAAAAATTCACGAAGCTTCGTAATATTTTTCCCGATGAACAGGCACTTTTTGACTTTTTTTTAAATAGAATCGGGACGGGCAAGAGTTAGACAAAAAAAATTTAGGTTGCGAAGCGGGCTACAAGCTCGACCTTGAAATCCCAGCTTATTCCGTATTCCATGGAAGTTCAGGATGCGGCACGTATCGCAAATTGCTTTTATCTTCGTGTTCACTCCCGTCTCTTTTTTTCTCAACATCGACCAAATAATTTTTTACGTTTCCCAACTTGTGCAAGCCGACTAGTAATCGTGAGGGTGACCCTGGCGCTCGGCACATTACTCTTTTTATTAGGGAGGAAAATCTCGAAACGTATCGGAGATTTTTGGTTGGAATGATCGGGTCATCAACTTCCGGTCCGCAACATCCGGTTTTTAACTTCTGGTCTTCGACATCCGATTTTTGTATGGAACGATCCGGTCATCAACTTCCGGTCTTTAACTACCGGTCATCAACTTCCGGTCCGCAACATGCGATTTTCAACTGCCGGTCATCAACTTCCTCATAAACTTTGGGTCATAAACTTCCAGTCTGCAACTTCCGATCATCAATTTGCGGTAACTTACGATCATTAATCCAACTTCCAATGATCGACTTCCGGTCTTCAATTTCTCTTTGTTTGAGTTTCGATTTTCAATATCCATTTTAGCCCTTCCAGTTTCTCCGTTCTCTCCTCCATTGTGATCTTTCACTACATTTGTTCTCTTTTCGTACACGATGAGAAATGTTTTTTTTTACTCGGACCGTTTGTTTTTTCTGTCTCGTTTTGAGCGGGGTCCTTCGAGTGCGGTGCCACGTTGGCGGAGAAGATCGTCGGGGTCACGAGTCAGTAACGAAAGCACCGTTAGCAAAATATCCACTCGAGGCCGCATTAAAGCTCCCCCTTACACTCACACAATGAAAACAGGATCCATCTAGCTCGTCACTCAATTTCCTTTTTTTTCTTCTTTTTTCCCTCTCCTTCCCACCTCTATTTGCCAAGATAAGAGGTTCGAACCCTTCGAAATTCCCACTTCGATACTTTCCTCTCGAATTTGACGATTCTCGATAAATCGTTTTTCCTTTCAGCCCCTCCTATCTTATTCCTCCTCTTTGCCCCTGTTCCCACCCTCTTTCTCCTCCCTCCGTTCTTCAGCTCCAACGAAAAATTGCCCTCGACATTCTTGGTCACCCAACGCGCACAAACACACGCGCACACACTTATTTCCTCATCGGTAAAAAATTTAACAATAACAACAGCAGTCACCGTAAAAACACAAGAAATTTCGGAGCAAGTTTGCGACGTTGCGATTTCATCGGAAACACACGGTTACCACGAATACGCTTTCGAGGGTCCTTCGAACTTTCCTTTTTCTTTTTTCCTTTCCTCTCGTTCGTCCACGTCGAGCACTCTAACGAGGGAAGAAAATGTTTAAAAAAAGGCTCTTGATTATTACTCCCATAAGATGCAAGCAAAAGATAAATAAAAAATAAAAAATAGCAGGAAAGTTTGTAAGGAGTGGCGTGCAAACTTTGCCCCCCCCCCTCTCAATCTCTCTCTTTTATCGTCTCGGTTATTGTATGCACAACAATTAATTTACAGTGAGCAAGTTTTTTTCCATTTCCAGAATATTTTGGAATTGTTGAAAAAAGTAAAAATTTAAAAATCTCGATGGACAAAAAATGGTTCATTTGAAATAATGAAAAAAAAGTGGATGCACGACAGGGCCCTTGGAAATTAAAGGTCTGATCAAAAACGCCTTTTCCACTTAGGACCAGTAGATAAGGCGACGAAGTGGTCAGGCGTAGAACGAAACATTCGAAGGAATAAAACAGCACTGGCGAACGCGGTCAACCGAATACACCGGCATATTTCGCGCACACGCATACGTAGATGTACAAAATTTCACATGTGCGTCACAGATCCGAATTGTTTGAAAATAATAAGCTAAGAAATTCCAGTATGAATAAAGTCTAGTAAAAAGTCAGTTATTTTTTTCCTACTCCATTTTCGTAATCAAAAAACGACAAAATTTAGGTTGGAATTACAATGTCAAAAATGTAAAGGTCCGATGCAATAAAAATTAGGTAAAAGATTTTTTTTAAAAACGTTTCGCCGAGAAGTAAATTTGCAAAACTTCCGGGTGGCCAAAAAGTGGAGTGGGGAATGAATAAAAAATGTTAACAACGTTGGAATAGAAAAAGAAATGAGGAAAAAATTAATCGTCGGATCCAGCAATTATTTTTCGAATAAATGAATTGATAATGACAAGACGAGAGACGAAGTTTCGAGCGAATTGTGACGCACTTCCGAGCTGTTTTTAATCGATTCGGTTGATCGTAACAAACGCGTGATGATGCCGGTCCAGCTATAACGAGAGAAGGAGCGCGAGGGATTAATTTTTTTTAAGTTAGACGAGATTTATGATAATGGAAATAATAATATTAAATATTATTATTTCTATTAATAATAGTAAATATTATTTCTAAGAAATATTATTAAAATCACAAATTTTTTGATTATATCAGATTTGATTGATTATTATATACTCTGAAAAAAAGTAATCAATTTAGATGAATTGTGCATAAGATTTGATTTATTATTTATACTCTCGAAATGAATAGAAGGAGACTGAGCAGTAGAGAGAGTGAGAGGTCGACACCAAGGCAGACAAAAATGAAAAACCTCAATTCCCAAATTTCATAAAATTGATTTCTGGTCTCTAAATGATAATATATCCTCTTCGATATTATCCCCAGAAAAACCACACGACTACCAGGGATTGAAAAAATCGTTTTCTTTGCACTGTGAATCAGAAGAATTGGAGGTTGGTTTTTGGAAAGGTGATCAAAAGCTCTCGAGTCGGGGGTCGTTATCAACGACCGTTCAACGACCGTTCAACGACCTTCGAATTAAAAAAATAACAACAAAAAGAAGGCACAGTACGAATGAATAAAAAGAGATAGAACGAAGAATGAATGCATTACGTAAGATGTAGGTACAGAGAATGAAAAAAAAAGCACGAGACGCCGTCCGTGACGAAAGTGATGATGAGAAACGAGGTTATAAAACGTCGAGTCACCGCGCGCGCGATTCCGCTGCTAAAGGCACACACACAGGGGGGGAGGAGTCAGGGGGGATGGATGGGAAAATTTTGCTCTCGTGTTGCCCGGGGAGCGGCTATGGCGGCGGCCTGGCTCTCACTGCTGGTTCCCCGATATGGGTTCTCTACGACGCTAAGGTGGGGTTGTTCCGTCTGATGCTCACGCAGCATCCCTCCAACGCGCAGGATCGCCCCACCGTTGCCATCGGAAAAGCAACCCCCGAGTATCGCCTCGGAGCCAAAAAAACAAACGCCTCAACTCCGGCCAAAATTACCAGTCGAAGCTTTGGACTTCCGACCTTTTGGTTCGGCCTCCGATGCTGCATGGTAAAAGATGCTGGAAGGCTCCGACAGAGATTGGCCATCGTCAATGCGAATTAGGTACAAGTTTTTGTGGCGAATCGAGTTGCTACGAAATCAAACTTTTTTCACACTTTTGGGAATTTTTGGAATTTTTTTGGAGGTTTTTGGAGGTTTTTGGAATGGGCTTGGAATGGTACACGATTGAGTAGTTTTCAGGGATGCTTTTGGAGTTTTAGATTTTTTTTTCTACACGCAAGTGCAAGAGAGATAGTTGAAAATAAAAAATAATTTTAATATTACTTAGTGACTCTTTATTCTAATTATACGTAGTGGTTTATCAGCACTATACATGTTGGTATCAAATCTTAAGTTTGGAACTGAAGATTATATATTTTTTAATTTGTTTATTTTTCCTATGCATTTCCGGTGAATGCGATTGGGGGTGAATCTTTGGAGAGTGATCGGGAACGGAGTGAACCGAAACTTTCGATCGTGAATGTCGTCGACTTGTTCGAGAAATGGGCAATTAGCGAAGGAAAGAGTACTTGAGGGAAATCGCTGTTGCAAACTGCTCCGAGCAGTCTCTCGACTTGTTCTTTAATTGGTTAAAAAAAACTCTTTTTTTCGCCAGTTCGTGCGAATACTGATTTTACATTTTTTGTCCGGTATAAATATCCTGCGCAAATTTCTGCCAATTAGCGATTAACAACTATATACTTCGAAATATATTATTATTCGAAAAATAATAATAGATTTAAAGCGTCACTCCTATGAATAATACATTTTTAATAACAATAATAAAAAAATGTTTCAATAAATAAAATCCACTTACTTTAAATCACACATAAATCATAAATTTAAGACGCGACGAGTCAAATTTCAAACAAGTGCATTTTCACCCAACAAAAAACTAGTAAAAATATCCATCGCAAGATTCTTTATTCATATCACCAAAAATAACAATATATTTCTACCAGGTCAAAATTATCATATCCGAACAGGGACTCATATTCGGTGGTAAAAAAAATACAAGTGAAGTTTCCCGGACTCTGTGCGTCCGAATTTCGTTCGAAATTTCGTTTTTTTTCTCCCCCCAGCCCCCTCCCCGGTCACCGCTCTTCGATATGCCGCACTTTCAGTTTTTACGAGTTTCCACCCTCATCCTGAATACCCCGGAGATTCGGCGCACAGAGAGAGGGGGGTGGGGGGAAAGGGGGGTTGATGCGACGTCACGCGTCAACCCCTGGTCCTCGTGCTTGAGTTCCTTTCCTCACTCGATGCTGATGGTATCGCTACTCACCCCTCCTCCTCGACTCTCCCCCTCTCCGCCCTCGTCCAGTCCCAACCCCAGTTTTCTATAATTTCATCCCAACCCTCGCGTTCGAGTCCGAATCGTTGAAAATAGCAGGCAAAGAAGTATCTGTTTTACCGACCAACGTCGTTCAACCGGAAAAACTGAACGGTGTCATTTTATTGGGCAATGTCGAAATTGGAGCAATCCACTCGAACCTCTGAACCCTGGATATCGTCAGCTCGTTAAATCTTATCGGAAATCACAAACGTTGGTTTTGAAGAAAAAAAAAGGGAAGTTTAGAGGTACTTTAAGGCGTTTGGGTATCCGTAATTTTCTTCTTTTTTAGGGTTATGTACTTCAGAAGGGAAAAATTGCCAAACAAACCCAAATTAATTTGGAGTTTGTTTGGTAGAGTAGAAAAATTCTAACATGTCCAAGACACTTTTGGCGAAGGTTATAAATTGCCTTTTTGTTTCGGTATTTTTACATTGTTTATATATATTGTTTGGGTTTGTTTGGGTTCGAGTGCAAGTTCGGCTTCCAAGCCGAGTAGAAAAATTCCAACGGGTCCAAAATACTTTTGGCCAAGGTTACATATTGCTTTTTTGTATTCTTACATTGTTGATACATATATTTATTTCCAACATGTGCTGTTTCTTCTCAGCCTCCCCCGTCCCAAAATACAGCCATTGTATTATAGTGATTTGTAATACGGAACAGACGAGACTGGATGAAAGGTTTAGAAAAGGGAGATAAAGTAGGTCGCGGATAATTGGTTGGGGTCGGTACACAAGGGCAGGAAGAGTATATAGAACGAATAAACACAAACAGATTGGGGGGGGGGGGGTGGCCGGAGAGACTCGAGAGAAAACCTGTTTTATGTTTATTGTACGTAGAGGCGTGTGAGAATGTGTGTTAGCGGAGGGCCAAGATCGAAGACGAGATCCAGTAGACAGAGGAACTGAGGAAAGACGAGAGGGAGGCTAAGTGCGAGAGCCACCCTCGGAAAATCGTCTGATGTTCGAACTGGGTATGGGTATTAGGGATGGGTGATCCGCGAAGAAGCCCCATCCTGGAGTGGAGACTTCCTATTCCTGGCTCGAACTGGATATATACCCTCGAACAACACGATCATCCATTAGGGGATGAGTTACGAGTAGGATGGTACAGTCAAAACCAAAAGTTACCAGGGATCCTGAAAAGTACCGAGTTTTCAGTAATACTAAGTTTTCAGGTCCTAACAAACCAATCGATGAACTATTAATTTTGGTCGTTTGTGCGAAGTACTTCCGGTTTATACTTTAGCACAAAACGGCCATCGACTTTGCTGATACTCGATATAATTAGAACAAAGATTCACTGAGTAATATTGAAAACATTTTTGTTTTTGAAAGTTTTTGAAATTTGAAAAGGTTTCACCTTTTGGTAATCGAAATATTCAGTGGTAAAAATCGCAACTTTAACAGGGGGTCTCGTAGGAAAATATGAAGAAAAAAAAAAGGATTTTTTACAAAAAAAATTACGTTTTTTAGACGGTGAAAAGATTCATACTAATTTTAAACAATTAATCTTTAAATTCGTACAAAACAAGACGATCCTTAAACTATCATAATTTTCGGCGAAAGATACGATTGCCAAGATAATCACTGGAACATTCCACTGTGCAATCGATCACAATTGATGCTTTCGTCAGGTGGATTGAGAGCGGTTCCTTCTCTCTTCTCAAAGGAGGATGATTATTCTTATTTCCGAGTTCCTCGGAACAGAAATCAGTCCCTCGGGTGTTTTCGTGAGAAAATGGCTCCCTGATTATACGCCGTATCCGATTTCAGCGTCTGCATGGGATAGCCGAGAAGTTGTGCAGGATACCTTATATTCTGTGCCCGCGGAAAAAGAAAATGCTTCACTACGAAAGTGATAAGTAGGCCAGGGTGATTGATTGAACGCTGACGTTAAGGGTGCCGATGACCTGCTGCCTGATGAGAACCCGATAAATCGATCCTGAGACACCGGAGATATTTGCCTGATAGCAAAGAGAGATAGAGGGAGGGGAGAGGAATTAAAATATGCGGGAGGGGGGTAAAAGAGATATATATTTATATAACATTTTTTTTTGTTATTTTGGTCGGCGGTCGTGCAAACATTCAATACTTCATGACTACCCCCTTTTTCTGGATCACAGGGACAAGTCGATCCTAAATTTGTCCAATTCGTCAATTTGTCCAACTTGTGGATTTGTCCAATTCGTCAATTTGTCCAATTCGTAAACTTGTCCGATTCGTCAATTTGTCCAACTCGTCAATTTGTCCAATTCGTAAACTTGTCCAATTCATCAATTTGTCCAACTTGTGAATTTGTCCAACTCGTGAATTTGTCCAGCTCGTCAATTTGTCCAATTCGTCAATTCGTCCAACTTGTGAATTTGTCCAACTCGTGAATTTGTCCAATTCGTAAACTTGTCCAATTCGTCAATTTGTCCAACAATTTGTCCAATTCGTAAACTTATCCAACTCGTCAATTTGTCCAACAATTTGTCCACCAAATTTGTCCAATAAATCAGTCCACATCGTCAATAGTGACGGTTGAGGAATTTCGAAAGCTCCATAATACGAGGATCAAGTAACGTACGTACATTGTACGTTGCCGATAAACTTTCACGATCCAGCTATACCAAGGTGCATTTTAGTTCCGCCGCAACTGGTGAACGTTCCTCCCTCAGCTCGTGTTACACCACAATAAAAAGATCCCGGATTTGCAAGCCTCGCTGCTTTTAACTAGGATATTGAAAAAAAAAAAAAAAAGCGTAACCGTATGACCGGGAAAATAAAAATTCGCCTGAACGTCACCTATCTGCATTGAACGAGGGTAACGTCGTGGGGGTCGTCTGGGTCGTTCGATGCACCCAGGTGTCTTTATTGTCGAGTTTATTGGTCGGGGTTGAAAAGATGGAGGGGGCTTGCCGGCGGGGAAGAAAAAGTGAGAGAGAGCGAGAGAGAGATAAAATATCGACGATGTTTCCTTGAAAGTTCCAATTACCGAACATTCCGTAAAGTTGTGACACGCTATCCGAAAGAATGGCTGCGTTCAACGTTACCGTAAGATCCTTCCCTCTCCTAAGCCCACCTTGCCCGAATAACTTTGATGGAAGGGGAGGGGGGGGGGGGGCTTTTTCTCAGGTCTCGTATACGGCTTTATTAGGAAGACAAGAGTCTAGTGAGATCGGAGAATCTTGACGTTTGACAAAAAGAACAAAATCTGAGCATCCGAGAAAGTTTATCCAGACAGCGAGATAAATGATCCGGAGGATAAAAAAAGTTCGAAAAATAGTCGATGATCGAACCGTATATTAATTGTAAGGATGAACAGAACAAAAATTTACGCGAAGATTGATGACGTCGATTTGAAAAAAAATAGCTAAAAAGATTCGGCTGAAAAATTGATTTTTTTTTCTCGGTAAGATGGGACGATTTATCTGTGTGATTGTTAAGGAAAAAAGTGTAAAAAATGTTATTTTGTTAAATAAATAAATAAATAAATGTTATTTTGTTAAATAAATAAATAAATAAAAAATTTTAATAAAGATAAATTTAAAATAAATATCAAATTTCAAGATTTTGGAAAATTCCTTCTGTCTTCGTCGAATAAAATGTACTTGTACGATACGATGGATTTTCCTCTGCAATTAGTGAAACCTTCGAAACGACTATTCGAGGGAATAATATTCCCTTTGACGGAACAAAATTTATCGAATCTGTAATACGATTGTTATATATATATTTTCATTATTCCCTCAAAGAGACGAACATCCTGTGCGAGCTCAGTGAAACATTAATTAATTCTGCAGTCCGTGGTGGAGGTACAAGTTTTCCAGTCGTAGTGAGGATCAATGCGAGAAGGTTCGCGAGTTGCGAGAAAAAACTAAAAGACGAGTGAAGTCTTGCGAGAAACGAGAGATCGCTTTTTGTTGTAGGAATATAGGCTTGGAAGACTATTGTCAATAATCTCCGTTACGGGATTCTCGTTGCTTTCACTAGAAATATATATTTATATAATAATGATTATATAATAATAACAATAATAATAATATATACAATAATATATTATATACATTTATACGTATGTATATAAATATACATATATCTTGTTTTCCATACTCTCCTTCTCTTCTTCCAGTGTTTCAGTTCTCCAGTTCTTCAAGAAGATATATTATTTCTGTCTTTACTATATTGATCCCTTACTCACGGGTACGCGCTGTTGGTGCTTTTACTTGTTCTCTTCCGTCTCGCTCTATTCAAATTTCCACCATATTTCTTCTCTGGTCCACCATATCTCCTTCCCTGTTCAATTTTATATATGTATATATATTTAAAAAATTAAAAAATATATATATATCAAAAAAATATTTTAAAAACGCTTTTTTGCATTTTCCCAGTCTAATTTTGTACTTTCGGCAAAAATTTGGGCGTATTCGTAATCAGCGGAAAATTTCCTAATAAATAGACCCTTCCAAGAGTTTAAAAACGGAAAAAAATATTTTTCGACTTTCCCGACCACTTTTCCGGAATCGAGAAAATCACGATATTTCAAAAGGTCGTAGAGTAGGCTTCTTCTATGCGATAGAGATTTATTTGGTGGGTTTGGAAAAGGTTTTTGCCTGACTTAAATAA
>JAPYZJ010005158.1:0-12076 GCA_030522765.1 Ophioninae sp. B BG-2022a
CACACTGCGAAATGATCGTAATAGCGGACTGAGGTCACTAACTTTAGATACGAGTTACCAAAACTAGATGGCGTTAGTTAGGAAAGAAGAAACCAAGGGGGACGAAATTAGGTTCGGGGACGAAATTTGGGGACTGTACCTTATCAGAAATAAAACATATGCACCGTTTAAACATTTTTTTATATTTTACATTACTGGAAACAAGTTACAATGAATTTTCAACGACATTCAAAGACAACACGGTGGGTCTATGAAATCGAACGTACGTAGCTCTCGAAATTTGAAAAGTCACTTTATTTTTTGAACAAACCTTGTATGTATCCATCCCTCTTTCTCTCGCTCGCCGTTTTTTTCCATCTAATTTGATCTTTCATTATACTCATTCGCGTGTACTTGTACGGACGTTTCTTCGAGTGAATGAACGCGGGACGGAGGTACCCAAGCAGGAAGATCCAAGTACGGTGGGGACGTAATCTCGCGAGATCGAACGATCCGTCTCTTCGGTCGCGAGACAACCGATACGTGCGCGACATCGAAGAGACTCGCTTCGATCGAACGTACGCTCACGTATGCCCTCGCGCGCTCGCATCGTGTGTCTCTGTGCGCGTGCGTGAGTGCGTATGTACGTCGCAGATATACTTGGTCTCTTCCCTTCTTTTTGTTTGTTTGTTTCAAGATCCTTCGAAACTTCGATATTCCTCGCACGTATTTCTTACATGCGTGCATACGTATATATATATCGTATATATCTATTCGCGTACATAAGATTATCGTCTCGCGTATTTTCACGTTTCCTCGTGATAATTTATGTACTCGAGGACTCGACGAGTCGCGTATTTGTTTACAGATGCTACTGCCTCGCGTTGCACTTTTCACCGATCCAGGTATTCCATTCCTTCCGTGATCGTGAATTTCTCGCGAGCGTTCGAACTCGCGGGAAATTGCAACGCGCAATCTTTAATCGAAACGCATTTTTTTGGGGAGAGGGGGGGGGTGCAAGAATTTCGATTGGTTTGCACGTACGGAGAGTGAAAACCGAGTGCGTGTTTCAAGATCGATAGAGAGAGAAAACGGAGAATTTGTCGTGCCAAAACGACATCGTCGACTTTATTTTCTACTCCAAGTGGTTCAGTGTGGAAGCCTAAATTTTGGACACTTTTGAGGTTTGATAAAAAAATAATCTTTTTTTATCAACTTTTTTTTGTTTTTTTTTCTGTTCTTATTTATCTATTTATTTATTTTTATTTTTATCCAATGTTTTTGATTTCTCAATTCGTGGTCGTAGGGTTCGATGAGGGTAAGAAAAAAGGAATGAACGATTTGAGCTGCTTTAATTTTGCCTAAATACATTGTTTCTAGACTAGTCTACCACCTTAACAATTGTCGATCATCATACGTTCAAACAAACCTAAACTTGTGCCAAATGAATTTGGGCTAGGCTTTTTCCACTTCGTAGGAAATTTGGAGTTTCTTTTCGTAACGCTCATCCCTTAACCCAGTAATTTTTTTTCTGCTACCATTGCACACGATAAAACTGGAAGTAAAATTTAGCAACTTTCAAGAAAATGGAAATTGCGATGTTAAAATCCAAGTAAGATTAAAGTTCGCAACGTTGGAAGGCAACGCAATTTCTTATTATTCAAATTCTCGAATGTCTTTTCGCAAGCGTTCGTCACAAAAAACTTTCCATCATTTTTTACGCCCCTCACTTGGAAGTCCCGAGTAAAAATTTAAAAAAAATGTTTCGTATAAAGCTAAAAATAAAGAAATAAAAATGTAAAAAAAAAATAATTCCTGAGAAACTATGCAAACTCGAAGGTGATAGAATCTAATGAAAAACGTGGTTCGACGAAACGTAAACTTTCTCGCAAGATGATGAGACAGCTAAAAGTCGAAAGCGTCTAATCGCCGTCTTACCTCTGATAGTCCCGTGTTCTTTTGGTAAACTATTTACGGAACGAGAGAGAGGAAGCGAGGGAAAGAGTTTTGTCCAATTTGTCGATGCAGGACATAGTCGATGACCACGTCTGTGGTCTCGAGATGATCCTTTGGAGAGATCGCACACGCACGAGAAAATTGAGCTATTCAAGAGTGCTCGCGGCTGATACATCGAACAAGAAATGAGAGAGAAAGAGAGAGAGAGAGAGAAGAGGTAGATAGGAGGTTGAGCTGTAGAGATCGAACCTCTCGGAGGGCCCCGGGGTCCCAAAACTCGCCCCATATATTATCCACCTTTTCTGTGTCAGAGCCCTCGCGTTCGAGGATACCAGTATATCCAACCAGAACTGACAGTCCTAAGGGCGAATCGAAAGTCGACGAGTCTAAAAAACCATGCCCTTTTCGACGAGTCAATATCTTTTCACTCTCGTGTGTATTAAGAGCCGGTGTGCGAGCTTCAGGTAAAAATGTCTCAACTTGCTCGATTTCTTGTCCTCCGCTCCACGGCTCTTTCTTTCCTTTTAGGCTCCTCTTATTGTCTCACGCCCGTCAATTGATAAAATCTATTCTCGACGAGTCTCGAAGAACGAGACTCCCGCTGGTCCTCATCCGCGTACTCCAACGATTTTCGTAAAGTAGCACTTTCGGATTTCTTTCCTCGAGCCAAAAGAGCCATTGATTGGTCATTTAACGGAGAACCTTGAAGGACAGGGATTTTCTGTTGGGCTTGGATGTCTTGGTGGAAGCAATGCAGTTGAAGCATACTTGACTTTTTCTCTGGGACACTTTTCGAATTTACCTGGGATTGTATCTTTTAAACGTCATCGTCTCTGCAATCCAGAGTTTTTCACATAAAAATCTGTTGAATTGTTTTCGAGTAGAGTTTTCTTTCGGAAAGAACCCCTTTTCTTTCGCTTTTTTCGGAAAAGCTTTTCCGTTTATTTTCCGATTTTTTTTCGGAAAGTTTGTCACTTATCGATGACGTTTACTTTGCCTTACGAAAATTCGAATTTCACGTCGATTGGTAACAGCCTCCCGTGCGAAAATGTAGTCATAAATTTCGTCCGATTTTAGGGTCCTGTTTCCTCAATCAAGATTGAGTCTGGTATCGAAACCGGCAGAGAGATGTACGGCTCGCAAATTGGATTTCAACCAGGATCCTGGTCCGGAACTATAGCAAACTCTAGTTAGAATCCAAACAGAAATTTTGTTCCGAATCCGAGCTATAGATCCTGACTTTTCAGGAAGAAGATTCAGATTCGATAACGAATCAGACACCAGGGATAAATGTAAAAATCTTCAAAAAGTATTGATGGGTATAAGCTGGAGTCGCTTGAGGTTTTCCAAATACATTTTTTCAAGGATTCGATAAAGATTATATATTGAAATCACAAAATTACAAAAACCTAAACAAACCCGAGTATAACGAAACTATTGATTACACCAAAAGAGCACTTTTAATAGAACACGAACGTTGCACAATTTAATCGCATTTTAAATTAGAATAAAATAGAATAGAACCAAGCAGTACAACAACAAGTAGCGCGAATATTTCAAATTCTTACCACCTCGCAGTCGACTTGCGTACGAAGTTAAGATCGTCCGCAGTCCAGTCAGGATAATCCTAGGGGATCCATATTAGGATGTAATCATGATCTGACAAGAAATGAGGTTTTCTCAAGAAATTTATTCACGTGTTCTGATTAAGATGGATCAGTACTTATTGGGCTCAAAGCCCAAACTCAACGTTCAACATTGACTTTTTGCCGATTAGCCAATCGGCCATTTCGGACATCGAAACACAATCGAAAGTAATGTTGGTGCCTCGAGAGATACGTTCAATCGGTGCGCAATCGATATCAATGAATTGGCACGATAAAACGAGAGAGAGCGAGAGAGTGGAAGGGAGAGTGAAAGATCAATGAGTGGATGAAAAAACGGTGGTAAAAGAGTCCTGAAGGGGGCGGGGGGAGGGTCCCTCGAGAAGAGATGAGACAAAAGAGTAGGGGTAAAAAACAAAAGTTCTGACGGCGCTCGGGGGTCCCAGAAACGGTTCCCAAGGGGCCCCGCAGAGCTATTCGGACCACCCCGAGTTTGGGCCTTCCTCTTCGTCTTGTATACGTACACCGGCGGTTTCCCTCTCCCTCTCTCTTCGCTCCCGGCAATCAGGTGCCTTCGGAATGCGACCTTCCAAAAAAAAGGAGAGCCAAAAACAGAGACGGATAAACGTCTTGGCGAGAAGGACGGAAAAGTGAACGAGGAGGAATGGAAGAAACAAAACAAATTTTTTGCCCTTATCCGACCCGGCCAAGAACATTAGGCATTACTTAGCGAGCCGAAAAGGCCCTTGGCTCATGTCCCTTCTAAATTCATCCTCGTGTATACAGGGTGTTCCGCGTCCCGAATTTTACAATTTCGATTACTTTATTTCTGACCCCATTCGTTCTCTGTTTCACAACGAAACATCCAACGACAAGCCAACACTTGTTCGCAACAAAGAAATTTCAAAAAATTGCAAAGAGTAAAAATAAGAAACTGAAAATTGTAATTTCACCCACAGCTACTTTAAATAGTGGGAAATATTTTTACAATCTCAAAAAACAACTCAATCTCAAGAAAAACACTTTTGACCAATTTAATAAATGATCATATTGATTACAATAATAAAACTAGTGATAGTAATACCATCAATAATAATAATAATAATAATAATAATAGTAATTTTAAATTGTTGTTTTTATTAGTATTATTTTTATTTCTAGTTATTTTAGCGTATTGAAAAGGGTAATAAGAAGAATAACGACAATGGCAATAACATCTAATTATAATAATAATTACAATAATAATGATTACAAATACTAGATATAATAGAAATAATTATTATCATTTACAATAAATCTTACGATCATCATTCTCTTTATTGATTTCTTTCAATATTTATTATTTAATTAAATAAAAATAGTCAGAATCCGAAATAAGTTTTTTGTTGAATTCCAACACCGGAAACTTCGGACGAATGGTCAATTCGATTTTTCTTAATTCATGTTAGCGCCGTGGTCAAACCCCGTCAAGGGTTCGTTATTAAGACACCCTGTAGCTAAATACACAATCTACATTTACAGAGGTACACACTTATAGAATCGGGCTCCTAGGTGTGTGTGTGAAAGTTTTCAGGTAGCGCCGGTATCCATGAGAGGAAGAAAAGAACGATTTCACGCAGCGAATCCTCCATGGCTCGTTATAGAATCAAGGATTTCGTTTCTATTTGCTTTTCATCTACCCCCTCCACTCGTTTCTCTTTCCGTTTCTTTCTTTTCTCTTATTCGCTTCGCTCTAACTTTTATTGTTATTAATCGAGGCTGGACAAGCTGTTTGGGAAAATAAACTCACCGGGAGGCCATTGTGTGCCGAGCGTGTGTGCAAAGTGTGCGTGTTTTATTTCTTGTTCTCTCTTTCGTCAGATCATCATGTACCGGGGGTGAGACACGAACGTGGCAAGAGGCTGTGGTTCGATGTGTCCGAAGTACCACCGGGCGAGAATATAATCGGTGCTGAGCTCAGGCTCTACAGAAGCGTGGAAATAAAGCACCGAAAAAATCGAGGCTCTTCGTACATGGTGACTGCTTATCGGGTCCTCAGAACCGAAGATGGGTAAGCGCCATCCCATATACGTTTTTTTTCTTTCACTGCCATTAAAACCTGCCAGGTTTGTTCTAAAAGTAAGGTGACTCTTTTTTTTTTCTCGAAAATTATTTATTTATTCATTAATATCCATTTTGTCCTTGTCGAAGTAATCCCCATTAAATATAATGCACTTGTGCCAGGATTATTTCCAATCCTCGAAGCATCTCTGATATGCATTTTTTTTGTACGATTTCGAGCTCTCCCAGTGATGTAGTCTTTGTCTCTTCAATCGTGACAAATCTGCGTCCTTTCGTGGCTCTTTCCAATTTTGGAAACAGAAAAAATGTTGCAGGGGCTAAGTCGTTGTTTTTGGTAAAAAACATAACGAACAAACAACGATGCGTGAGCAGGTGCATTATCGTTTTTTTCGATAGCGAACAAAACATCAAGCAGAATAAAACACGTTTAACCGTTTATATCTATCAAAAAGAAACTAAATACCCAAAATGGCTGATAAAGTCAACACATATTGTAAACACGTGTGAAAAATAAAAAAAAAATCGAAAAACGTTCGTAGCCCTCGAAATTTGAAAAGTCACTTTATTTTTTGAACAAACCTTTTATATTTGGGTAAATTGATGTCTTCCTTATGGTACAAGCTGTAGCACTTTCAACCTCGATTCTCCACTTTATCATTCATATAATTATCCCAATTGCTAACCTAACTTTAACAGCGATTGCAATCGCATAAATAAAAGAGAAATAAACAATAAATTAAACGAATTTTCTGAAAATACGAAAATATTTTGATAAAATATAAATAAATAAGAATTATCGATAAACTTTGAGGTTAAATGACATAAATGCTGCCAAATCGTTATTCCTTCGTATCTGCACTTCGTTCGTTTTCTCATGTTCTCATTCTCCTCCGCTTCGGGAATCGTACACTCGAGATGATTGCCTCTCGCTTGCACATTCTAGTTGTTTCGTTGTTGACCGTTCCTCACAGACGAAATCCTGGGAACCGTCCGGTTTTGTTAGTGTGTAATTTTTGACATCGTCATCGGTCCGAAGGCGCCTAATTAGTGGGGATCCTTGGTCATATACGTGTGTATACCTAAAGATCGCAGGATCTAACTCAGGTATAGACGCGCTGCGAGAAAGGATCCCGATTTTACGATCCTTTGCTATGAGTATCCTTCCATCGCCCACTTTCTCATTTCGTTCACAAAACATACGTTTTTACTCTTGCAAATGCTTTTACCAGCTTTTTTCGACGCACCAATAATTATTTTATTTATAATAATTATAAGTTCTTCTTTTATTTATAATAATTTTATCAACAATAAAGCATCACAAATTCAAATAACTGCAAGAGTTTTTGCAGGTCTTGCAATCAACAACCGTTGTAAACCTAATAACGATTATATACGTTTTGCTAAAGAAAACAAAAAATATCGATCCATTAAATCGATCTTTATTTGAACAACTTTTAAAAGAAGGTTTTTTTACAATATGACGAAAAAGCCATATTGATATAATGAATAATAATGTTACAAGCAACAGTTCCAATAATATTAATAATAAGATTAAATTTAAAGTTCAACAATTATTAACTTTTATGTTAAATATAAAAGAAAATTTTCAGAGTATTTTTGGGAATTGAGTAATAATATCAATAGCAATACTAAAAATAATTTACAATTTTAATGCTATTAACAATCCGTTGGTGTTCGTTTTTCTGATCCCTCCCATCCGTAAATCTGAGTATTTCGAACTCTGTCATTTTATTTACCCTTCAATACTTGCCTTTTTTCAAAAAAAAACCTTTCGCATATTTTTTACAGAAATAATTAAAAATAAAAAACGTTGTTAATCTAAATCGTTTTGGCACGGGAACGAACAATGCGGGTTCCCACACGAACTATTAATAAAAAATAATAAATACGAAGTGTCCATAACGATAACGATAACACGATATATAATTTTTACTTAATTAATTGTTGTGATCGTTTTTATTAATATCACTATCATATTATTACTGTTGTCAATTAAAAAATAGGTATAGTCGATCTTTTTTCGGGAGTTTTCTTATTTTCTTATTCTTTATGAAACGAGGCCATAAATTATTCAAGAAGTTTGAGCTATGTATAATTCGCGCTCCTTTACTAATATAATACACGCGAGACCTTTAACTTCATATACAAGCACGTAGAGACACATCACATGCGGTAGACGTCGATTCCACCTCACGTTCCTCTCATTCTTTCCCTCTCTCTTTCTCTCTCCCTCTCCCTCTTTTCCTCTTGGTACTTCTCATATGGTACAGGAAACGCTATTCCGTAAATTGAGGTAAATTAGTCCTGGGTACGTGTGTCCAAGCATCCGTGTGTTATTTTATGTGTATTCTCTCTCTCTATCTCTATCTCTCTCTTTTTCTTGGTTGCCCTCGAGTCTGGAGTCGGGCATGTTGAACCTACGCAGTTTGCAGCCCATCACGAGTTCGAGTCACATTCACAGATATACCGATGAAATATAAAACACTACGAACCCAGACCCCGCGGATTTTTATCTTTTTCTCTCAAAATGCCTCCCCAGCCTTCCATCTCTTCTTTCATTCCGCACCCTGATTCGCCCTTTTCCTATTTGTCACTCTGACCCTCTTCTTTATCTATTTCTCTCTTCCTTATTTTTTCAACTTCGCTGGTACACTTCCCCTTTCTTTATCTTTCTATTTTCTATATTTTCCATTCTATCTATATATTCTATATATTCTATATATTCTATTCTATAATTCTATATTTATATTTTTCATTATTTATTTTTGTCATTATTGGGGGTGGAGTAGAAAACTTGAACTTCGATTGACCAGAAGACTCAAAATTCCGGATTTGAATTTACCGAAACTACAAATTTCGTAAATTTTTGCGTTTGTTTGGGTTTTTTTAAAATCAAGGGTTTAAAATCATACCAACGAACCCAAACAAAACCAAACAAATTTCGTAAACCTTTACGAAATTTTTAGTTTCGGTAAATTCAAATTCGAAATATTTAGTTTCGGTAAATTCAAACTCAAAATTTTGAGCCTTCTGGTCAATCGAAGTTCGGCTTTCCTACCCCACCACTATTATTGAAATTATGTTACACTGGATTTATTTTACTTCGTTTATTCATTATTAAGTTGTAAAATTTGCCTAAAGGTATACCAAGGAAGAAGTATATCTTCAACCAATCTGTCTCCCTCCCGCTTTGTTTTTTGAAAAGATCTCAACCCTAAATCATCATCGTTAAAACTATCGCTCAGAAGCCTTCATGAAAACTTTGACTTACATATTTTTTTAATTTCACATTTTTGACATGACTACCGTAATATTTCCGTACATTTTACACTCACGATGAGTCAATAAATCTCAATTTATGTACGTTTATTAATTTTCGAACCGTGATATTGGAAAACGATTAAAGAGACGTAGAGGATCGACGTAACCTCTCAAATTTTCGAAATCCGTTTTCTCGGCGCTGATTAAGTTTACGGCAGAAAATCGAGAATCAGTCTTTGTAGAATTCATAGAGACAGATATAGATGCTTGAATTTTACGATAAAAATGTTTCGTCCTTGAGAAATTGCGATTTAAAAATTTCGACTATCTCTCTCGCACTCGTGTATCACGTGGTACATCTTCGACATGTCCTTAAGTCTTAAACCACGAAAAACGCGTTTCTCCCTCCTTTTTTTTTCCGTCTACTTCTATCAGGATTCTCAAGGATCTTTCGTCAAGTTCACGAAGAAGGATGACACATCTTTCTGCTCCTGATCGTTTATGAAAAATATATATGCTACCGATCCATCTTGGGCTTCCACGAAGTTTCTTTCCTTTTTTCGTCCTTTCCCTTTTTTTATCTGTGTATCTTCCTTCATAAGTTATAACCGTTCACGAAGAGGTCGATCTTCGAACCGTCATTTTTCTAGCTAAAAATATTTCACATTCTCTGGTTGGTCTTCGGACCTCTTGATACGTTTGTCTTTTCTTCGAATGAGCGATCGTCCGGTACATCTTGAGAGATACACGCATGTGCGCATGCGCAAGAATTTTTTGCGATTTTTTTGTGCCCCCCCCCCCCCACTCTCCGTCTCCTTCCCTCGTCGACGAGACGACAAAGTGTCGACGCGACGACCCTCTTCTTTCATCCTGCGTTCCTCAGTGCAAACCTGTGGTAGAATATTTAGCTATGCCCAAATTGCATTCCGTTTGGAACCTCCCACAGCAAGAGACTTATGATCACAACCGTGAAATCTGAAACGTCTCGATCAATTTCTTCGCGCCCCTGAAAGGGATCTTTCCTTCGAACTTTTTAATTGTTTCACGGACGGATTTTCTCCGTTTCGCCATATTAAGGGCGCAGAATTTGGCAAAGTCGACCGAAGAGTTCGAAATGTTCAATTCTCCTTTTGAAATTATTTTTAAGGGTTAGGCTATCGTGACGATATGAAAATTGGGGTTATTTAAAAAATTTTATTGTTAAAGATAGAGGTAGGATAATTGAAGTCAATTTTGACGATATTGGCATGGATTCGACTGACCTTTTGTCAGTGGCTGTACACTTCTTCCAAGTAAAAAATGTCACAATTTTTTTAACTTAATTCATGCATTCGGATCGTTTTATAATTATATATAATTATCCAAACAACTTCGATTAACACTAAGTTTTTCAATGATTACTGATTAATTAAATCCTTCAATTAAACCTTTCGAAAGATTTTCATAAATATCCCCTTAAAAAATAACATCGCGAAAACGTATTTTAGGACGATGAATCAATATCGAGAAGTGCAATTATCTTCCTCTTAATTCGCGATATCTCGGCGAAGTATCCGGAAGATTGCTGTGATTCACTGCGAATCACCGCAAAGTACACAGGGATCAGGTTTTTGTCGTTGCATAAGACGTATCCGTCGTTACGGGCACATAATTGACGAGGAATTAAGACTGGACGTCGAGCACGTTTTCTCAGTCATTACTATTATTATTATTATTATTATTGTCATTATTATTATTATTATTATTATTACACTTATTACTTCGATGATCAGTACTATTTTTATATTTTTTTACAAATTACATAAATTCCTATAAAAAATTAATCCTTAATACTATTTTAATTGCATTCATTATTTCAATAAATTATTATATGTTTTTTGTAAATAATTATTGTCCTACATCACGTATCATTATTCTTATTAGTATTAGGAACGTTATAAATGAATATTACAAATACTAAGCCATTATGTATAATAATTACGACAATTAATTATATTCAATATACAATATTATATATAATTATATATTATATAATTAATCTTTTAATACGTTATGAAAATAATGTTAATAATATAAATAACAATAATTTTATATATATAATCATATTTTATATAATTATAATAATTATAATAATTATTATTTTATATGATTTTTTAATTGAACTTAACGAGTCTAAAATCGATATTTTTTTTGCTCTTTCCATTACACTCTCAGCACTCGAGAATTGCAGTACGTGGATTCCACAAATACTACGGTGGGCAGAGAGGGATGGCTGACGTTAAACGTGACGGAACCACTTCAGCATTGGGTCAACAATCCCGAGGGCAACAGAGGACTCTACCTGTCGGTTCATCCGGCAGATCGTTCCGGTGAGTCATTTGTCCGTGGCATGCGGGTCTATCTTCGATCCTTTTCCATATACGGTTGATCAATTTTCTCCGAGCGATTGGTCAAACTTTACTAAGTGTTTTCGCATTGAGAGTACCGAATACGATTGCGATTGAGAACTTGGTGAATGAAGGTAATACCTTCACATTTAAATGTCTATCATGATAATTTGTATAATGTCTCTTTATTATTCATATTTTTTACTACCAAATTTTTTTTGGATTTTAAAATTTTTTTTAGATTTAAAAAAAAATTTTTTTTTAGATTTTTTTTAGATTTAAATTTTTTTAGATTTTTTTTAAAATTTTTTTTAGATTTTTTTAATAATTTTTTTAGATTGTTAAAAATTTTTTTTTTTAGATTTTAGGGTAAAAAAAGTTTTTTTACTAAATCATCGATAACTTTTTTTTCTTTAGTATTTGACACTCCACTCTGTGCTCATTCTCTTCGTTATGATTTTCTCTTCAAAATGCTTTTTTAATTATTGAGATCCGATGGTTTTTCGATTTTTGGCAGAATTTCAAAGTTGGACCATCGATTTTTACCAATTTTTCCATACATACCCCTTTGCCTCATTTTTTGCGGTTTTTCGAGTGGACTTTCCGGGAAAACTATACGAGATATCGATACAAATCCAACGCCATTATTTAAGTCAGGCAAAAATCTTTTCCAAACCCACCGAATGAATCTCCATAGCCAATAAGAAACTCACCCTACGACCTTTTGAAATTTCGTGATTTTCGAGATTCCGGAAAAGTGGCCGGGAAAGTCGAAAAATATTTTTTTCCGTTTTTAAACTCTTAAAA
>JAPYZJ010005159.1:0-12075 GCA_030522765.1 Ophioninae sp. B BG-2022a
ACCGAGTTGATTCATCCTACAACCGCGTTCTGTAGCGAGTCAGTCACTCCATTTAATTAAAAATCGACAATCTTCCTCAAACCGACATCACAATATCATCTTCCAGTTCAATTTCATGCTCAAGGTTTTCCAAATTATCCTGAGCGGATAGAACCATCGATTGGTTAGTATTGACAGAAATCGCCGTTTCCGGCGCTTCAGAAACTATTGACATGCCATCATTAACGATTACCACCTCGTCATCCTTCTGAGCGTACATTTAGGGCTCGTTTCGGCTTCCCTCCGACTCCTGTGGGGATTGTCGCGAACCATCGTTCAGTTCTATCGAGTGACGATCTTCTGGGCAACGGGAATCATGTGATCGTTCTCGATCAGAATAACGAGTACCACACGAAACATCGCGAGAACGTCTCGATCGATTCGCAGAGCTTCTTGAAGGACTACGAGATCGATTGTGAAAAAGTGTATTCCTTCTGCGTTCGCCTTGATCTCTGTGACGGTGTCGTGAACGATCTCGATGATGAGCCGGCACTCATCATCGAGATGAGGTCGATCTGTGACCTCCGATACGAAAACTTCATGCCAATATCTGTCTTCAACACCCATCAGGAAATCATTTGATTTCCATCAAATGAAAATTTTTATTTCCGAAGATCTGATCTTCGGAAGTAAAAATTTTCATTTAAAGAACGATGTGTGTTACGTTCCCTCGTCCAACGACGGCATACACCATGGTCAGACCAAAGGCACGGTTCCTAGCAATCAAATCGCTAGCACAGAACTACGTTTTTTATATCTCCGGCCGATATCCGTCACCATTTCTTTTAATTCTTCAATCAAATCTTGAGTTCTCTTTTTATTTCTTGATCTTGATTGATCATGACTCCATATTCCTCCCATGTTAGGTTTCTCTCTTCGTTTCCTTTTTTTTTATATATATATAAAGTTTTGCGTGTGACGACTCTGACTCAAAGCAAAAGAATGATAGTTGATATCAGCGCACTCACGTCGTGGGTATGGAAACGGGGAAGAAAAACAAAAACTTCTTTAAACACTGCGGCGACACTGGGGGAAGTGAGGGGTACTACTACGATTTGATCTCTAAAGGAAGAGCCGCGAAATACAAAGCCTCCTATTCCTCTCTATTCCTTCTTCCTTTCTTTTTCTGGCTGTCTCCTTGCCGAGTTTCATCGAACAAATTCTGAAGAAAAATCTCGGCCGCTACCGTGGTTTGAACCCGGGACTTCTCGATCTGCTGGCCGCGCCTCAGCCCGCATAGCCAACGGATGTTTCGCCTCCTATTTACAAACGTGGGTCATTGATGTCCCACTCTGAGTCAACTAACCTATTACGGTTTAAAAAATCTAGGAAAATTCCTGCTTTTGCTACAAACCTTCTACTTTATGTACCAATCATAACACTATGGCACAATATTTCTTTTTATATATTTTTTTATTTTATTTTTAGGAGAATCTGGTGAAAAGTAGGGGTCGTACTTAAAAAATCTTACCTCTGAGATAAATTCACTCAAATGAATTTAATTTAACGATTTGGCAATCTTTAAATTCATTTGTAATCAAGTAACTGGAGCAAACAGTACGTCCGGATGCCCTGACCCTGACACCAACCTGATCAGGCAAATTGGGGCTCACCTCAAGTAAGGCCTCCGTACTAGAACGTGATCAGAAGCGGATCAAATATCAGGCGACCCTGACAATATTTCTACTCGGGAAGTTTAAAAGACCTGCATCTACTATAACCGTGAAACGTGAAACCTTTAAGTTTAGAATTCTTGACCTACCCAATTTCGGAACTGTAGAGCTTGGAACATGGAATCTTTTTGTTCCAAGATATAGAAAATCTCTATCTTGGAACACCAAGGTTCCAAGATAGAGATTTTCTACATCTTGAAACAGTGGATTTTGGAACCTTGAAATTCCGAGGTATGCAGCTATCATATTTCGGAACACGACTCACATTCTTCCAACGATTTTTCTATCTGTTTTCACTTCACTCCACTGTCAATGTCATACCTCATAACTTAGAGTAGCGATATCCGTATTTATCGCGGAAAGTTGAGGCTCGAGTCTTTCAGTAGAACCAACGCGTGCCTGTTCCTCCATTGACTCCTGAGCTATTTGAGTGGACCTGCCCCTCATCAGAGCACTCCTACCGATCCTCCTACCCTCCCGGTGATCATCTCTGCACAATCAGAATAGAAAGAAAACAAGTAAAAATCACATTCAATTTCAACTAAGGGGCAAAGGGGACAAGGATCAAAACATCGATTTTTTCTGATACTATATATTATAAGAAATATTTTGGGTAAATTTTAAGTCATTACGAGCAAAACTTTCCGAGTTATAGACAATTGAGTTCCCGGGTCCCGGCGCTCGGTTCCTCTGACCGTGACGAAGGGCTCCCACACAAAACCGCGAATTCGCATCGCATCGCAAAAATCTGCAATCTCGTACGAATGCATTGCATTGCAGCGACGTCACATCGCATCGCATCGCGGTTTTGTGTGGGAGCCCTTAACCATTCACTCGCGTTGATCTCAAAACGTTTTTTGAAAGTCGGTAGTCGAAATTTCTTGAAAACCTTTGGATCGATTTCGTCTAAACATTGCACACTTCATTTACACACTAAACGCTAGGTTCTGAACGAATGATTTTTTCAAAATTACAACCAAATTTTTAATTACCTAAATAAAAAGAACAACTTTTGGCAACAATCAAATGTTTTTATTGCACCTTAACCAAAAATTCTAAAATAAATATCTTGTTAATTCCTTCGCATTAACATCGTATAATCGTATTTTAATAGTTCAAAATCAAGATAAACTTACGTACCAAAGAAATCTTTTCGGTTTTCTAATTTCAAATAAAGAAGTCAGTAGTGACTCGGTTCTCACCACTACCACAGGCTGAATTTTCAATAGTTTGTTATGGAAATTTAGGAGAATATTCTTAGATTGATGCTTATTAATGTACAATATGTTTAAAAATATTAATAAATCAAATACTATGAAAAAAAATTACAGAAATATGATTTTTTCATATCTCAGACCCTTGCCCCCACTTAAGTCGAGGTTATTGAGACATCGTTCCTTGATTAATTTTTGTACGCTCAAAAAAAGAGGCCCTTTAGACCCCGACAAACCTGAATTTTGCATGTCTTGGACTGGATACCGTGTGCTGTGGTGACCGATTTGGTGGCGATAGTGGCGAAGTTTCTCCTTCTTCGGGGATGTTCTCATCATCCTCGCTTATCGACGGCAGAGTCAATGATTGTATTCCGTTCATATCCGAAACTTGCTGTTCAACGTAACCAAACAAAATGCCAAGTCTTTGTGAAAAAGAATTTCAAACAAGGAACTTGAAGGTAACGTTTCACTTTGTTCGACAAAAAAAAGTACCTTTCCTTTAGGGTGTATGTAATTTTCAAAAAAGTTACGTCTTTTTTACGTCCAATTCTAAAGATCCCAATTTATGATTAATGGCCATCACTGTTTGGATCGGGAAACACAGAAAAAAAATATTGCTATTCCTTGAATTGAGAACTTCGACTTTTTTGAGTCATTTTGAATTTTTGAACTGGCCATCCCGACGAAATATTTTTTACAACTTTGCCACGGAAATATTTGGATGAACGATTTTTTTTTAAATGCAAATGACTTTGTAGAACCTCAAAAAACTACAACTTTCGCAACAATCATTCGTAGTTATAAATGAACTGAATAATAAAGACCATTGATAATTTTCAAATCTGGTAAAAAAATTCTCCTCAATAAAAAGTCGGAATTTCCAAACACCTTTCATAATTTTGAAACTTCGAAAGCAAAATAAAAATCAATGAAATATAACAAATTCCATAATCCATTGTAGAATTGACGAAATTCCCAAACATCTGTTCTCAATGATACTTTCCGATTTTTCCCAAAACATTTCCTCCACATATTCACCTTGTTTTCATCCAATATTATTATTTACAGCAGGATTCTGCTTTGAAACTTAAAAAAAAAATCGAATTGAATGAAAATGATCTGTTAGAATGCTCGGAAGGCATATTGTATGGTGTAGGGATCACTGATTAAGCGTAAGTTAATTTTGTGATTTTTCCTTCACCAAAACTTTGAACGCGTTTATTTCTAAACTACTTTTTTACCGCTCGGGGCTAAAATTTCCGAAACTACCTAACCGATTATTATAAAATGTTTACCTCTTATTCGATACGCTTATAAAAAACAACTGACTTATAATTATTTAAACATTTTTACGTTTACTAGTTATTTTGACAAAATCAGTGAAAAGACATGCAATAACTGTTTTTCCTTTTTTTTTTACGCCGTTTCGTCATTTTTTCATGTACATTAAAAATTCTAATTCAGACGGTTGCTAGTGAAAAATTGAATTTTTTTATTCAGCATTTTTCTATTTCAGATGTGCAATTTTTAAAAAGTTTAACACCATTACAAATTCACCTACTAATGGGGGCTTTGTACTTAAATCGTTTTTTTGTATGTTAAACGTACATAAGATATAAAACCAATTTTTTTTAAATGTATTTCAAGAGTGTCTTTATTGAGCCTAACAAATCGTATATCAATATCTCTATCCATCTACCTTCTATACTATAAGAGACAAATTATGTATGTATGTTTGTAATAGGCACCGAAACGGTTGAACAGATTTCCGTGAAGTTTTCAGGTAATCTTCACATTGGCCTGGCGGGTGATCCTGTAAACTTTGGTAGCGTTCGGATCAAGATATAGGTATATATATACATTTTTGTAATTTTCAATGACAGTTTCGCTATCAATATGCTATTATTTTTATAAAACAATTTGTGCTGACACATGCGTCGTATATTTTCCTGTGATTAATGTTATTGCTGTGATGGCTGTTGGTGACAATCATCACCCGCTAGAGAAAAGAGAGGAAGAAAATGAAATCGATGAACAAATCTAATGTGAATTGCGATGATTTTATTCTCAGAGTTATTGTTTCACTACGTTTATTGTAGTTAAGATTTAAAAACAAAATCATCATTCTTACATGAAGAATTATAAAAAAAATGTATGTAAATTTCCACCCAGTGAAGTGAGCGGGGTTCTCTAGTAACTTTATAAAATACTCCTAAATATAGCCTTTTTCGAGTGCCGACCGTAAAATGTTGCCCCAAAAAAACATATTTCCAACTTAGTTGGATACACCTACCTCTGCCTCGTAACCCTCGCGGAGATTGTACGTCAAATCGTGAATGATATCCCGTGCAAATCGTTCCTGGTATTCGGGATACAAACGCAGTACATCGACGAGACCTTGCATGTTAATGCATTTCAAATAGCAATACGTGAGAGCTTTTACATCGCAGCTCGATTTAACAATCACATCTGTCGAACCCCCTCCTCCGCCGCCCGTCCCACCGCCGTTACATCCATGTTGCAAATGCATTGTTATGTCACAGCCAACTAAATCTCCTTTTCCTGTATCGATTAACAAAAAATATTGGGCGTAGCACTTAGTATTATTATCGTTTTTATTGTTATTTGTTATTATTCTAGGTATTATTTATTTTTAGCTGTATTTTTATGTGGTTATTATTGTTACTTTTATATTTCTTTATTATTATAATTATATATCGTTTATAATTATTTATTGTTTAATATTTTTTATTTCATTTAACATACAAAGATATTCATGAATTAATTTTAATTACACATTTTGTTACTATTTGTTACACATTTGTTTCTCTTCTCTAATTATATTTGTAATTACTTTGGTCAATTATGTTATTATTACTGTTATAGTATTATCCAATTCAGTAATAATAACAATACAAATTTTCATTGTCGTCATTGTAATCGCCATTATTATAATAAATATATTCGTTATAATGTTATCGAGTAAAAATATCTCATTCATGTGATGAAATGAATTAAAGATTGTTTTACTTCCGGAGACATTATTGAAATCGTTACATAAGCTATTATAATATACAATCTAACTTGCTCAGTATATAAGATTTTTATAGATAATCATATGTAAAGATAATTTTGAGTGAGCTAAACAAAACCTAGACATTTTTATTAGCCGTACCCTTCATTGACGTACGTTTCTGTGAGTGAATTAATCTATTTACAAGTTTGTTTGCAATGAATTGTTGTTGACATTTTTGCTTAACAAAGAAAATTTTATTTATATTTTATCGAAATTTGTTATGCGTTGGATAAATTCTTCTTCCATGAAATTTTATTCAAGCCCTATGTCTATCACACGAGACATTTCTATTTACATTTATCCGAAATTCATTTAATTATCCATTAATGAAGAAATTAATTATCAGTTATTACTTTGCTGCAATTTTCTAATAAATTATTATTTATTTAATTCAGTTGCATTATTTTAATTAAAGGTAATCAATTGACGGAATTAAAATTAATTTCTAATCAATTTAATGATTAATTGATCCAGTAATTCTCGAGGATGTGCAAAAATGAAGAGAGGCGATTTTTTTCAATTGAACTGTCTATGAATAAATATAAATAAGTTTTTAAAAATCACTGGTAAATAACGATTAATGGATTTATCGAATGTACACAGACGTATACTTAACCCAATATCGCGACCACCATATTGTTCTGCTCGACCTCCATGGACCCGTTGCAGAGATAATAGATGTAGGAAAGAGCATCACCCTTTCGTATCAGATACTCCTCCGGGGCACAAAAATTACTACGTATGTGAAGAGAGAGTAATTTCAGGCAACCCTGGGACGATGTTTCGAATATTGGCAAGCTGAGGATTTCACGATGAAGATGCATCGAGACGTCGCCCCTCAGCTCCTCAGGGAACTCCTTGAGTGTCTACGATTGGTAATACTGTCGTTAACTTTAATGCAAAATCATCCGTAGGGGATTTTATGGGTTAACGTTTGTATATATGCGTTTATTTGGACGTGGATTCTCATTTTTGATCGAAAGGTGGGCAAACCTTATCTTGGTTTGTTTGGGTCTCTTATTTCGTGATTCAAAGTTGGGCAAAGTTTGCTTTCGTTCCCATGGGATTGCCTTAATATTTGAATGGAATTTTTTGGGTTTCTTCGGGTTATTCCCTTATGTCGTAATTGTTTTTGTTTGGGTTTGTTTTGTCCTCTTATATGGCGATCCAAAGCTAGACAAAGATTGTTCAAGTTTCTCTTGGGTTTGTTTGAGTTACCCTTCTGACACAATCGGGTTAATTAATTTATTTGGAGTTTTGGCTCGTTTCAATCTTTAATGTTGTTATCCAAGTTTGGCAATGTTTTTTTTGTGATTGTTCGGGTTCGTTTTTGGATGTGCTCTTGTAAAGAGATTAAGTAAATTTTGATTAATTCTTAATTTATCATTGAATTAATTGATCCAAGTTTGTTTCAGTGACTCGAAAAACTGTAATGATACGTTCATTGGTGTTTGTTTGGGTTCGATTGGATGATTATTATGATTCCATTACGACGTGATGGCAGTGAGATTGGAGTTGGCTTTTAGGCAAATATATGTACATGCCTGTCGTACCTCATGTATGTCGATCCCATGATTCAATGACCACGTCGTCTGAAAATAATCCTGCATTCTCTGCTTCAATTTGTCAGGTATCTGATGCAACGTGAGAAAATCTTTGAGATCGCGCCATTTCGTTTGGTACAGGGACTTTCTAGAATACATTCGCTGAATTATCGCGGTCACGTTACCGAAAACGACAGCGTGCATCAGAGCTGCAATCGTCGAGAAAGACATTCATGTTTAACGCTCGCTTCGTGGATTAACGAGGAAAGAAATTTTCTTGCTTTCGGAGAAATTTTTCTTTCATGGGTTGCCGATAAAATATAAAGATTTTCCTGTGAATACACATTTTTATTTAGATACCAGAAATGGACAGAAAGTTTTATTAAAAATCGACTAGAAATTTTACTACAAACTAGCTATAAAATTTACCAGAAATTTTGCTATATTTTCCTTGATAAATTTTAGTAAAAATTACCTTGATATTTTTCGGTAAAATGTATTAGCATGTTCGTATAAATTCACTCAAAATTTGCGAGAAGTTTTACTAGAAGTATTACTAAAAATTTACCGGAAATTTTGCCAGAAATGTTACTAAAAATGTTCAGCTCCGATATTTTCGTAAAGGTTTTCTATTCCGAAACGTACAATTTCTTCCGACTAAATTGTTTTTCATATCAAGCGAGAACGATCGGAAATTTCGGTTGAAAATCGACGTGAATTTCAATCAGACGCCATTCTGAGAAAAAATAATGTTTTCATTAATCCCAGGATGCAACTATATTTCAGCTCGATAATTATACTTTCGAATAAAAAAATGGATGAAAACAAACGGATAGTGTTTAAGATAACAATTCTAAAAAATCACTTTTTCTGCCATAACTCGGTTATGCCCGTTAATTTAAAAAAAAACAAATTTTCACTACTCAGATGACAAACAATCTACTCACCACCGACGAGCATAGTGCATATCGAAAAAATTTTTTCTGGTGTTGTGTTTGCGGATACGTTGCCAAAACCCACTGAAGTGAGGCTGCTGCACGTGAAGTACAGTGCAGTTATGTAGCTCTCGGTGTGAGTTACGTTCTGCACGGGGATTTTCAAACGTTCGGCAAGTGTATGAATCCAACCTAGTGAAATATTTGAACGATTTCCGATGTAAAGGCGATATTGGATTTCTCTATACATTTATTTTGACCTCGGAGCGATGCCAGCCAGTTTATTCAACCGTAATCAGGAATTAATTATTTTTCCGCAGTAATTCGAATGGTAATTCGAACGGAAAGTAAAACCCGCGTATGTGCTTTGTCGATTCCCAATTTTCATGGCATTAATAAAAACGTATTCTTGGTACGTACGCTTTCCAAAATTTTGGATAGTTCGTGTATCGAATATATGATTCATATTATCGGGTAATTAAGCCGACGTAATTAATCAGACATATTTGAAATTATATATAATAATCTCAAAAAATTAATAACAAATTAATTGCATAACAATTTGAAAAACTTGATATATATTATTGCGTATAAAAAATTATTATATATAATAATAAATAAAAACTGTAAAACTGGTGCGTTGGTCTAGTTATTGGCGTGGGGGCTAACGGATCGGGAGGTCGCAGGTTCGAATTCCAGTCGCCACACTTTTATCGGTAATTGTTTTTCTTCAACATTTTCTCGACGGAATGCGGCTGAGAAGAGAATTTGCGACCGACCGTATCGGTGTAGGTTTTCCGCAGTTTCAGTGTACCCATTACAGAAAATTGCATAGTGAATATGATACGGAGGGGGGATTCAGCTGCACCGCCAAAGGGGGGGAGGTGGTAGATAAAGTGGACGAAAAGGAATTTAATGTGGACAAAAACAGTGGAAGAAAGGTTTAGAGGCAACAACGTGTGCCTAAATCAAATTTAGATTGATTTATAAAAATCGTAATGAAACATTTAAGAAAAATTATAATTGATTAAATACCTTGATAATTAATTACGTTTAATTAAACACGTATAGTCATGTGATGACTATTATAAAAATCATTCATATTGTCATGTGATGTAGGTCACGTAGTTAAGGCGACGTAAATACAATCGCATATAATAATAAATAGAAATCATCAGTATAGATGAAAACGCCGGTGATAAATTAAATCCTAATTAAAATCGTATTCAAACAATAAAGGAAGATCGGGATTATTCAATTATGTTTTGAATAATATCGCATAATTAACTTATGGATATCCATCGAGTCCATCATTGGTACGATCATGTAATGAAAGTAAAGTAATTAAGCTAATATAAATAAAATAAAATATTTAAAAATATGCATGAGTATCAATAAGTATAAACATAAAAGTAACGATAATAAATTAAATATTAAGTAAAATCGTAATTATACAATTACGAACGATTATAATTGTTTTATTATATTGTTGACTAATATTTTATTTATTATCTTGAATTATTATTATATTTTCTTTCAATATTCATATAATGTACGCATAGTTAATGCACATAATTAAACGTGCCTCGTTCGAGAGGATTACCAAAAACGTAGTATCGCTGTTTGTACCGCAACACCATCATTTGTTCAGAGTAAACAAAAAATAATTGAGGGCAGGAACCTCTACGTTCCTCCTCCCATCGCCCCTAGCAACTTTCAACCATATTTTTAGAGTAGGTTCGTGAAATAACAAAATGTGCAATATGCTATCAGAATAATTGCAGTTAAGTGTGGGAATGACCAATTGTTTTTATTGGGTGGGTGGTAATCTACTAATTGTTTGGGTCGAGGCCTCTTTGTGTGGTTTTTTTCCAAGTAACTAATAGTTTTTCGCACCGGTTTCGTATGGTACTGGTCCTCACAATATATTCCAGAACGGTACTTGCGATACAAAGTTCTGGTTTTTCTTTGAAAAAGGGTAACACTAATAGTGGTTGGGTTATGCCTTTCTTTGAAGTTTTGATGAAATCTTTTATTTCTACCTGTAATCCGTCTTCACTTCTTTTGATATTATTCAACCTTACCAGGGCTAGTATTTGGAGTGTATGTGCGGTTCCCAGAGCTAGTAATGTTACCAGTTTTAATGTTAGTTCTGAAAGTTTTAGTAGGTTTGGGGGATACCATTTTTCTAAAACGTCCAACACTGTCTTGGGATCCCATGTTTTTTCGTATTTAGGTTTTAAAGGACGTTGTCGGTAAACACCTCTAAAGAATCGATTGAGCAATCGATTGGAGGACAAATTTGTCGTAGCTATCAGGGATATTGCTGCTTTCATTGAATTGAGAGCCCCATAGGACGCTCCCGCTTCAAACTTACCGAAAGGAATTCTAAAAGATTAGTTTCTATAAATTTCATGTCGATGTGATCCTTTTTTTAACACAAAACGACCACCATAATTTGATTAAACTAGAATATTGTTATATAGCCTCTTCTGATAAAGATGCCGGCATTATCTCGGAAGTTTGAAATGAGAGCTTCCTCCTCGTGAATGCTGTCCTGATAATCTGCCGGCAATCAGAGACAGCTTCTGGGACAGAGGATGTTGTTGGGTTCTGCAAGGAGATATCAAGAGATTTTTATTACGTTTAAATATGAGATGCTTGTCGATCAATAAAGATTTAAAGATAGGGAACCATGGTTGAGCTGTCCAAAAAGGGATAACGACAATTCCTTGGGATTTTTCCGTGATAATTTTTTGTAATGCACGTGGTACTAGTACAAATGGTGGGAATACGTAAAAAAATTTATTTTCCCAATTCACGATGAAAGCATCTATATGTGATGCTTCAGGGTCTTTGAACCAGTAGCAAAAAATGTTAAATTTTTTATTGATTCTGGTCGCGAACGGATCGATCTCTGGGTTTCCGAAAAATTTAATAATTTTTGTCAAGGTATAATCTGCAAGTTCCCGTTCAGTGTCGATATTATCTATTCTGGATTCCTTATCGGTTTCTACGTCTTCTTTGGATGGGATGTAAGATCCAAAGATCCGGATGGCTTTGGCTTCGCACCGTTGCCAGATTCTCTGGCCAATCTATTCAAATGAATTATACAATGAACGTATGATATTGCGGTGGTATTGTCCGTTGTTAAGAGTATATTGCAATCTGTGAGATCGGAGGCAAAGACTTTCAGGGCCAGAAAAATGGTTAGGAGCTCTAGATAATTAATATAAAAATTCCCCTCTTCTGATGACCAAAGACCATGCGACCTTCCTTCTTCACAAAAAGCTCCCCAGCCTAATGGTGAAGCATCTGAATATAGCGGCGGGGGCGGGGGGGGGGGCATAGTGGGGCCACGGGGCATAGCGGAGCGAGCCTTGCGCAGCACGAAACGAACGCTTTGCAAACTGTCAAATGGCTCACTATGATTGGTTGTTATTCGCCCAAACAAACCCATACGCGAGCCACGCGATTTCGGTACGCGTTTGTGTAATGTAAACAAAAATATAAAAACCAGTGTTTTTCTTAAAAAAATTAGTGAAATTGAACAGCAATTCTTTCTAAAACGAACTTGTGTACTGTGGTGTGTTA
>JAPYZJ010005160.1:0-12074 GCA_030522765.1 Ophioninae sp. B BG-2022a
ATTGGGCTAGTCTATTGTCCCAACGACGCCAACGTGTGAACACTGTTCACGAAGCGCGCCAAGATCCTTTGATGTGTGAACAAAAAACCGACAATATTCAGCCCGCAGTACACATTGGGCCAAGGTATTGGGCTAGTCTATTGTCCCAAGGACGCCAACGTGTGAACACTGTTCACGAAGCGCGCCAAGATCCTTTGATGTGTGAACAAAAAACCGACAATATTCGGGTTGCTCGCCAATGCTGGCGCCAACCAAACATCGCTACCAACATACCGCCAAGGAGCCCTCTACACATTGGCCCTATAGGCTGGCCCAATACCTTGGCCCAATGTGTACTGCGGGCTACAAACCGTTGCCCTCCAAGAGAAAGACGAAGAGAGGGAGACTTCCAACGTTGGGCAAAAGAGTGCTGTATGTGTGATCGGCTCTGTATGCAATGCAAAATGCGTACACGTGTATATGTATACACATTCACACATACACACGCTTTTATACCCTTTTCAACGACGCGTCCCGGCGATGGTTTTCCAGCGACGTCCACGTCCCTCACGGCGGTGGTGGTGGATATTCCCTCGTTTTCAGACTCGAACACCCCCCTCACCCCTCTTTTTCCGCGGGGGGCTAGGGGGAATCCGGGAGAGGGAAGCGGTGAAGAAAAAAAAACGAACTCGATGGTACGAGCTCTGGAAGTACCTGCCCAAAAGGGCACGGTGCAGCCCCAGTGATGTTCGTTTATTGCACTGGGGCTGAGTTTGGAATATACCGGGTACACGTATATTTCAATGTTCGAAGAGAACGGGATACTTGAAGATACTTATCCGTTGGATGACAATGAGAATGATGTTTTTTGTGTCGAAATGTCTGGGTTATTCGATTTTGAGATTTGAGAGCAAATACTTTTTTTTAGAATTCACGTTTAGAGGTTCGTGAGAAATCTGCGATGTATCGTTTTGGACATCGATGAAGATATATTGATTTGAAAGAAAAGAAAAAGCGTTTCAACGATTCGGGGTAAAGGAGATTTTTGTATCTTTCGATTTGGGCAGAATATTTGTATGTTTATGTTTTGTTGTTTAATCGGTGGTTTGGTTGTTCGTTATTCCTAAAAAAGATTGATAAGAGGCCTCCTTAATTATACCCTGATAACACAGGGTAGAGCCTAAAGATTTTTCGTTACCGTGTCGATATCGTTATCGATATCTGGAACTTTGATAAAACATTCCACAATATGAATATATCTTCTCGATCGTTAAATCGTGAAGATTGACACAATGATAAGTAGATTACAACGAACCAACCATGCAAATCGTGAAGGTTTTGTCTCTCGAGAGCACGTTGATGATTTCGATGAATCGAGGATTTCTTCGTATCCACGTGGGTGCTGAGCTTTTACCGGGACAATGAGACGAGCGCGTACCCCCAAGAGAGAAAGCGCGACGCCTGACGGGCCACTGCCACACTTGAGCAACCTTCGTCAGCCGTTTGCTTGCTCTGCCCGAACCTCTGTCTCGTCGAGTTCCCCCGCCCCTCCTCAAACGCCACCTCCTTCCCTGATGGTTTACCCGCTTTTCCCACCCGGAGCACTGTTCGCCCCGGTGGTGGAATACGACACACCACCGCCGACACACGGGCCTCCTTCCTCCTCTCCGATCGCATCTTCCCCAGCACGTGGCGAACGCTCTCGATGGTATACGGACTCCTACCCCCGTAAAGAGAATTTCTCGCTCTCGGTGGTGGGCAGATATTCTCTCCCTGCTCTCTTTTTCCTATCGCTTCTTTATTTTCTTCTCCCTCTTTCCCTCTCTCACTCTTTTACTCTCTCTGGTGGATTTACTCTGAGGAGGGGGGTTGGCTCTCGACTCCCGCGACTTCTTCGCTTCTTCGTATCCCTGCCAGAACACTAACCCATATTCGAGGCTTGTTCGAAAAATAAACTTACTTTATTTTCCTCGAAAAATATTCGTCGATATGTATTTTGTTCGCTTCGAAGTTATCCGAAGATATACCGTAAAGTGGAACTACTTGAACACAATTTTATTCATGTAGAAACTGTGACGTAAAAATCCGGTAAAATTAGATTTTGTTTATTTTGTGTTTGCATTCTGTTGCTTCATGTAGTTAAGGTTCAGAAATGGTGGGCGCGTATAAAAAGACCTCCACGGTCAAAATCCTACATCAATTACAAACAAGCGGACATGAAAAAAGCTATGGATGCAGATCGGATGGGGATGTCGAAGAAAAAAGCCACAAAAACTTTCAAAGTGTCTCGACCTACGTTAGTATAGAAGATGTTTGGAAGAAGAAATAAATTGTTTACTTTAAGCAATTTATTTTATATAATAGTGGTATATTAAATAGTTTAACAGATTTGGTTACATTATTTATCGTGTTTTTCAATTTTCATTCGGTAGGATACGTATACTATAAAATATACATCCGTAAACTTTCAGTTACATTTTGAGGGGAAATTTGACCACATAACATGCAAAGTAAGCGATTTACCCACGAAAGCAATATAGTGTCCAAGAATCCCAATGGGGTTACTTGAACACTACTTTTGTATATTTTTAACCTTGCGTGTATCGAATATTTTCAATAATTTATAGTAGCTATATAATTCTAACGGTTAGGTCTGTACGGTCTTCCGTTGTCCCAACTTTGTTCTCTTCGAATGGCAAAAAATGTAAAAAAAAAGGTGTCCAAGTAGCCCCATTTTACGGTATGCGTTATCACAGTCGGAGCCGCTATCCACCGGGACTTGGTAGCTCCGTTCGATGGGGTAGGAAGCCCGAACTTCGAATGACCAGAAAGCTCAAAATCCCAAATTTGAATATTCCGAAACGACAAATTTTGTAAATTCGTTGGTTTCTTTGGGTTTGTTTGAAACCAAAGGTTTAAAATCGAACTAACGAACCCAAACAAACCCAAACAAATTTCGTGCTTTCGCTAGCATGAACTTTAGAAAATGTTGTAGTTTCGTAATTTTGAGCTTTCCGGTCAATCAAAGTTTGTGTTTCCTATCCAACCGGTCCGGTATCAACTCCGTGTAGGAAACCGGGTCCGATAGTGACTCCGGCTGGCTTTGGAGACTCGTGGGAGCAAAGTACATCCTCCCTGCGCTCCCGGAACAAGTTGATCGAGGCGCAGCAGCAGGAGGTAGTAAACGTGTGCACAGGGCAGTAGCGAAAGAGCGAGTAGAGGTAGGGCAGCTTGCGGGGTGGGGGAGTTTGGTTTCTCCACACTCGGTATCTCACACTACCACCACCACCAGCACCACCACCGCCACCACCACCACCACCACCACCACCACCATCATCACCACCACCACTTTCGACACAACCACCACCCGCAAGTTTCTCTCCTGCCCTTCCTGCCGGTTCTTCTCTCTCCGTCTCCTCGACTCCCTCTTGTTCTCTTCATCATTCGCTCCCTTCTTCCTCCCTCTTCCTGTCCGAGCCGTCGAACGACGAGATGGTAGGTTGCTCACGCACACCGCAACTTCGTCGGGAGGGAGGGGCAAACCGATCCCCCGATTTGGCACGCGACTCCTTCGCGAGTAGGAGAATTATACAGGCTCTAAACCACCGAAGCCTCATGATCCGACCCAAACTTTAGATAGCCCAAAATTCATATTGAAAGTAAAGCTCAAAGTAATGGACTATGGATGGAGACGAAGCTAACCCAAACCGTGGGTCGAATGTTTATATATTTATATATTTATATATTCTACGCAGGTTTGGGTTAGCTGATGGAGACAAAGCTAACCCAAACCGTGGGTCGAATATTTATATATATATATATTCTACCCACGTTTGGGTTAGCTTCGTCTCCAGCTTTCTTCCTCCGGGTTCGTTTGGGTTCGTTAGTGTTATTTTAAACCCTTGATTTTAACCAAACCCAAACAAACCCAAAACCTTAAAAAATTCGTAGTTTCGGAATATTCAAATTCGGGATTTTGAGCTTTCTGGTCATTTGAGAGTTCGTGTTTCCTACCCCACCCCGTTTTTTCGTCTCCTTTGAGCTTGTGCCAGATCTTGGGATTTTATATCGAAGCCTCCCTCTCCCGTGCCTTCACTGACTTCCCTTTCTTTCTTTTACTTCTTGGCGGGATAAACCGTCCCGTTTGCCATTTGCCCGGTAGTGGGTGAACAGCAGCTTCGAACCACGTTTTTTTGTTTTTTTTTTCGTTGCGTATATATGTTCGCGCCCCTCCTCTTGGCAAATCTACGAAAACCCCTCCCCCTTGTCTTGTCCGGAGTCGTTTGCCTCTCGTATTCTCTTCGACTCTCTAGGCGGTTTTTACTCCCTCTCACCCTCGGAGTCACGTGCTTAGCTTAAAAGCCCGGGAAAGGGAAAGGGAGCTCGATGACGCGCGCGCCGAGGCTTTAGGGGGAAGGGAGACCGTCGCGGCTTTTCCCTCTCACCTTCATCCCTCCAATGGGATCGAGTGACTCGACAATGAACTTGCCAAGCTTTAGAGGATTCTACTTAGAGCCCTCCAAGAGCCTATTTTTATCCATTTGGGGTTGCGTAGGAAACAGGAACTTCGATTGACCAGAAGCTTCAAAATTCCGAAACTACAAATTTCCTAAAGGTCGTGCAAAAGCACATTTGTTTGGGTTTGTTTGGGTTCGTTAGTTTGATTTTAAACCCTTGATTTCAAACAAACCCAAACAGAACCAAACATTTACAAAATTTGTAGTTTCCGAATATTTAAATTCGGCGTTTTGAGCCTTCTGGAGCTTCAATATCTTTACTTCCGGAAAGTGTGGTTTCTTTTCAAAATTTCGAAGTAACATCCTGCTTTAATTGCACAACCCAATCGAACTCAAAATCGCTAGACGAAAATCTCGCAATCCTACTTGGAAAAGAGATTCAACCGGAAGATCGCGGTTTGGCGAACGCTGAATGCAAAATGGCTGATAATGACATATTTTGGGGACACTTAACAAAAAAAAAAAAGAAAAAAAAATGAATATCGAAAATAAACAAAGCCCGCGAACTTCGAAAAGTCGCTTTATGATTCGAGCAAATTTCGTATTTTAGTAAGTTTCACGGAGTGATGAACGAACCCAAATGAATAATAAAGAACTGACTCGTTGCAGGTTTGAGAATCGAGAAAAATGAATTTCACGCCTTTCCCGGGCTTCACGACTGGGTCGTTGCCCACGGGCACGGTTCATCAGTTCGCAACGGCGAAATTTGCCCAGAACTTGACAACGGGAGGTCAAGTGGTTGGTGTCCTTTCGGGCGGTGAGGGTGGAGTCCATTATCTCAGACCGGTCGATCCGAACGGTTTCACCGTAGCTCAGAGTGGCAATAATCAGCAGCATCAGATAATAACACTGCCGATAACCGTGCCGGGAAAGGATGGCACTCAGCAGCAGCAGACTGTCCAGATACAGGTTGTTAATCCGAACGTAACGCAGAGCGGGAATAGCGGCGATCAGCCAAAGTATCAATTGGCGCCGATATCCCTCGGACAATTTCCACAAGGTGGAGCAACCGTGCTCACCGTTGCGTACAGTCAGCAAGGAGCTGACGGTGTTCAGATTCAGGTGCAACCGCAAAATACCGTCGCCACGACACAAACGTGAGTTACACTTGTTTGGGTTTGTTTGGGTTTTGTTGAGTCGTTTGGGTTTCTCGAGTCTTTTGGGTTTCTTGGGTCGTTTGGGTTTGTTTGGGTTTCGTGAGTCGTTTGGGTTTCTTGAGTCCTGTAGGTTTCTTGAGTCCATTGGGTTTCTTGAGTCTTTTGGGTTTTTTGAGTCGTTTGGGTTTGTTTGGGTTTCTTGGGTCGTTTGGGTTTCTTGAGTCGTTTGGATTTCTCCAGTCTTTGGGGTTTCTTGAGTCGTTTGGGTTTGTTTGGGTTTCGTGAGTCGTTTGGGTTTCTTGAGTCGTTTGGATTTCTTCAGTCTTTGGGGTTTCTTGAGTCGTTTGGGTTTGTTTGGGTTTTTTGAGTCGTTTGGGTTTGTTTGAGTTTCTTGAGATATTTGGGTTTGTTTGGGTTTGTGTCGATTTCTCGAGTCGTTTGGGTTTCTTAAGTCTCTTGTGTCTCTCGAACCGTTTGGGTTTCTTCAGTTTACCTCATACACCGTTAATTCGCTGCTACATATCGTCGATCATCCAATTGTCACTAAACCGAGCTGTACAACGACCCAAAATATTAACACTCCTTCCAAGCTTGTAATCCAAGCCGTACCAAAATCTGCCATTTTTTTGCAATCAAACGAACTTGATCATCAACGAAAACAATCAATCAGACATCAGCAAGTTTTTCGACACGCACACTCCAAACTTTGAAGATACGGCAAAGGATTTTCCAAAAATAGATACTCTCGAGTATTCTACTTGGTATTTCTACATGGCAGATCGGATCAAACGACGCAGAGCACATCAACGGCGGTGACAACGACTGCGCAGCAAACGATCCAGCAAACGGTACAATTGCCTGGTGCGCCGGAGGGTTTGACCGTAGTAGCGCAAATACCGCAGGATCTCATATTGCGCGAGGCGATCGAGGATTCGAAGGAGGACGTGAAGGAGGGAACGACACCAGTGGCGCTGATAAAACGCGGTACGGTGAAGAATCAGGGTAATCAGAGTACCGAAGAATTTATAACGTCGATGCCGGCAACGTGGCAGAGTCTCGCGACCCCAGGTTCCACGGTTGCCGATTATCTCTCGAGACTGCCCGCAAGTACGTTACCGATGAGCCTGCATCACTTTTTGAAATTCTCCGCAGAAACGATAAAGCGCGAAGCGACGATAGAATCGTCGCCGCTCGGCGCCGATGGTTTCGACGCATCGGGTAGCGCCGGTTCGGCTGATCAAGCTGTGCAGATAGCTGTCGGAAGTGGCGAGACCGAGATCATACCGGATGTCACGGAGGATCAAGAGCCAGGTGTCAAGCCAAAACGCAAGAAGAAATACAAGAAAAAACCACCGAAACCGAAAAAGCCTAAACCGGGACAAGTGAATATCGTTACGGCATTGGACGGTACGACACTTTTTTGTTGTCCTCAGTGTCACATGGCTTATCCTCAAAAAGAGCTATTGGAGCAACATCTGATAGGTCACAAAATCGAGAGGAGGTTCATATGCGATATTTGCGGTGCTGGACTCAAACGGAAGGAACATTTGGAGCGTCACAAACTCGGTCATAATCCGGATAGACCATTCGTTTGTACCGTTTGCAGAAAAGGCTTCAAACGGAAAGAACATCTTAATTTGCATTTCGTTATACACTCGGGACAGAAAAACGAGGTTTGCACCGAGTGCGGAAAAGCTTTCAATCGGAAGGATCATCTCAGGAAGCACGCAAAGTCACATCTCGCTAAGAGAGCTAAAGAGGATCCATTGGCGATCGCTGATAGCTCTCAGGGACAACAGACCGATGAGCAACAACAACAGCAACAGCAACAACAACAACAGCAACAACAACAGCAACAGCAACAACAACAACAGCAACAAACGGAACTTCAACAAACAACCGTGCCCGAACTCACCCAAATACAGATACAAGTCGGCCAAGGCTCACAGGCGCAAATCCATCAAATCGCCGTCAGCGAACAATCAACCGTTGTTCTTCCAACCGCCGCCGAAACCGGAGCGATGACCATGCTGCATCATCAACAGCAACAACATTAGCGATCGCTTCGAGGCCCGAACGCTCAACTCGCACGTTATTATCGATTCGATCATCGACGGGCCAGAAACATTGAAAAAAATGTCTCGGTCGGATCGAGAGCTTGAGAGAGATAGGAAGAGCGAGGGAGAGTCGTACGATCGCCGATGGGAATTTTCATGGGATTTTTATAAACGTACGCGTTGTAGCGTGCGTTTTGAATTTGTGTTTTTTGGGGGGTTTTTTTTTTGTTCTGATCTTTCGCGAAACGAGGTTTGTGGATAATTGATGGATTTTTTTCCAATTTTTTTTTTTTTGTGATGTATATTTGGAGTTTATATCAGAGGGCATTTGGAAAGATTGCTTTTTTTCTAGACGGTTTTTCATTCGAGCGAGGCATGTGTCAATTTGCTTCGAGACGAACGATTTTTGAGGCTTCGTGCAATCTCATTACGTAATATTTGAGAATTTTTGATTCGAACTGTCGCATCTTTATTGATCATTTTTGCGGACGTTCCGAGTTTCGGTATTTTGTCTTTTTCCCGATACGCCAAAATAATCTGCTGTTTCTAGTTCAATGTCGAAATTAGTTTGAAATTCCATTTGAAAATTCAATGGAAATTCCATTCGAAAATTAAATTCAAATTCCATTCGAAAATTAAATTCAAATTCAATTCGAAAATTAAATTCAAATTCCATTCGAAAATTCAATCGAAATTCCATTCGAAAATTCAATTGAAATTCCATTCAAAAATTAAATTCAAATTCAATTCGAAAATTCAATTCAAATTCCATTCGAAAATTCAATCGAAATTCCATTCGAAAATTCAATTCAAATTCCATTCGAAAATTCAATCGAAATTCCATTCGAAAATTCAATTCAAATTCCATTCGAAAATTCAATTCAAATTCCATTCGAAAATTCAATTCAAATTCAATTATTCAAAATGTCAAACGTTTGAACGCACTTTTCTTTTTTGTTATCAAAGATATCCAAACTTCTGCGTAATCATTTTCAAGTTTATCGGTTCGTTGATTTTCACGTTTTTTGGACACGATTTTCGGACGATTTTTGGAAACTTGATAAATGATCTTTTTTCAGAAATTTCTCTATCGAACTTGGTGCATCGGGGGGTAGAAAAAATTTGTATATTGGAACGTATAAAATGATCGTCAACCTCAATGCTTATCAATTGGAGAAACGATTGTAAATATTACGCTAACTTCGTCATTCCCGAGTTTATCCAACCTCTGGTAACAAAATCGAGAGGGGGGACGAACAAAGCTGATTGAAACAGAAATCGTCATTTTCGTAGTCGAAGCACATGATAAAAGCTCTATCGAGCGATTTCACAAATCCCATAAATTACGATACCATAACGTGTCTTAAATTAACATTGATGTTATTTATAAAAAAAATATTCGATTCGAAGTGCAAAAATTAGTCAGTTATGAGGAATCGAGCGTTTTATCGATCAGGGTTGAAAAATGATTTTTTTCAGACGTGGATACATCCAAATTCAAAAAAATACAAATTAATGAATTTAAACAGAAAAAAAATTGTTTTTCTGCAAAAAAAAACGCGAAGTTTGTTTGGGTTTGTTCGGGTTGGATTGAAACTTTTTCCGGATGTAAAAATGTTTGAAAGTAAAACATCGTTCATCAACGTTCGAAAAACGCTCGTTCATTTTTTGGAGACGTATTTTTCCTCTTCGATCCAATATATTAACTCTCGCGTTCTGAAAAAATGCCGTTTGATATAAATGACCACATGCATGTACACAGTATACAGGGTGACCGGAAAGTCGGGTCTATTCTTTCAACGGGGTTATAGTAGAGGTCATTTGCAACGAAAAATGTCCCATCAATTGGGGGTCGAAAATTGATGGTTATTGAGATATTGATGTTTTTGTTTTCTGAAGAATTTCCTGAATTTCTGCCTAAAAAAAAAATTATGAAAAAAATCCGCTATTATAAACAACGATTTGATCCTTTTCTGAGAGACCAAGAGTTAGCGATTATTTAAATAACAAATTTTGCTTCCAAATTTTACATAATCTGAGAATTAAAAAACGAATTTTCGAACCCCAGTTGATGGGACATTTTTTGTTGCAAATGACCTCTACTATAACCCCGTTGAAAGAAATAAGTCGATATTCCGGTCACCCTGTATATACATACACGTATAAATACATATATGTAAAAGTATATGTATTTTTGGAGAACGCGAGCTGGATTCGCCCTGCGGTTGAATACGACCTGGCTGAATACCTTGAAATATTGAGTTTGCATTTTTCACGGCTCGATCTCGAAAAAAATTTCGCGAACGATCGAAAAACGATTTTTGAGAGGAAAAACGATTCTTTCAAGTTCGAAAAGTTACGTAATCCGAGAATATTGGATTAAGGCGATTGGAAAACGAGAACTCATCGCGAAGTATCGATGAACGGAAGAAAAAAAAGAGGAGAAACAGTTAGAGGTTATGTGAGGTTATGTTGATCGAAAAAGAGGCGAGCAAAGCAGCTAAGCCCAAAACGCCGTTGTGTAAATATGTGAAGAACGAGTTTGTAAAGAAATTCATCAGTGGGAATTGTCTCCGTGCAAATAACGAATCACAAATTTCGTTTCTCTCTCTCTCTCCCTTTCTCTCTCTCCGTCTCGTTTTTTTTTCTTTTCGTTCGAGTTGACATTTAAAACACGAAAATGATGTTCGAGTACAAAACAGTCTACGAGAAATGACTCGGAGTATTCACGGGCGAATTCTATCTCTCGAAGGCCGGGGTTTGGGTTAGGAAACCCAAACAAACCCGAACAAACCCAAACTTCGACCAAAAGGCTCAAAATTCCGAATTTGAATTTACCGAAACTCCAAATTTCGTAAATGTTTTGGGTTTGTTTAAAATCAAGGCTTTAAAATCAAACCAACCAACCCAAACAAACCCAAACAAATTTCTTAAACTTTTACGAAATATTTAGTTTCGGACTATAAAAATTCGGAATTTTGAGCCACCCGGTCAATCGAAGTTCGGATTTCCTATCCCACCCCGATGGACGAGATTTAATATTGAAAAGTTGCGGGATGATCCGAATGTATATTTTTTAAGAGCGCACGATTATCCGCGTGGCAAAGCCTCCGAGAAACCATTAGGAAATTATGTACACCTGAAAAATAACGTGTATACGATTATACGAGTCATCAATGACGTTGTCGATTTTTTCGATTTTTTTTTTCTTTTCGATAAGCATACTTAGGATAAATAAAAAAAATATTAACTGGCTCGTTATCGAAATCGACGAACTTATGTGAGAGCGTTGGCGATTTCTGTTCATTCAATGAAGAATCACAAAAAAAAAAAAAGGACATGGTCTATTTACGTCCGTAAGGAACGACGGATAATTTAATTTTGCATGGAAATAAGAAAAATGAAAAATAATTCTGATTAATGGCGTTTTCGACTTATCAAACTGTCCTTGGCTGCGCATTTTTTTTTTTTTTTGTATTTCGTGCTTTTTTTTTTCTTCATCTACAGCTATTTCTCCTACAGTTCTCCTTTTTCTTAAGGAGTTGACGAAAAGTCGCACGCGATTATTTATGACGCGCCTACCAATGGTCTCCGAAATTCAATATCGTTACGCTCGTTTCGAAAACGCGCAAATTGAAAAAAAAAAAAGAAAAAAAAAAGAAAAATCAAACGAAAAAAAAAAAACGAAATATTGAAACGGGGTTACGTTGAAAAACGTGGAAGCGAGGAATTAAATTATGAAATTGTCGTTGCGACGTTTAGAAACGCGGGATTGCGTTTAAGTAAAAAAAAAAAAAAAGACCAATCATTTTGATGGATTCAGGAATAATTAACAAAGCTCGATCGAAACTCTCGTTTAAATTGAAGAAAACATCGATCAAAGTGAGAAGGAGCTAGGGAGAGAGGAAGAGGGAAGGGAAGAGAGAAAGGAAGAAATAACTTAATGAAATCATTTTATATTATAAGAATCACGATTTAGGCAGTGGGTATAACTGTACGAGAAATATATAATAATTATTTTATTATTATTATCATTAATTAATATATAGATATTATCGTAGTCCTCGCGGATAGTTTATAAGTCATTTTCATTGTTACTTACATAAATATTGGATGAAAAAGAAGGAAACAGAAAAACCTAAAATAAAAACGTACATTTAATATAAAAAAAGTTTCGAATGTTGCAAATTTATTATAGCATTGTTTTTCTTGTTGGCAGGTTTGCACGTTTTTTTTTTTGTTGTAAAAATTGATTTTTAGATGCAGGATTTACTGAGTTACAATTTTATGATTTTCTCTTCAAAATGCCTTTTGAATTTTCAAGTTCCGATGATTTTTCGATTTTTGGCAGAATTTCAAAGTTGGACCATCGATTTTTGCCAATTTTTCCATACATACCCCTTTGCCTCTGTTTTTGCCATTTT
>JAPYZJ010005161.1:0-12314 GCA_030522765.1 Ophioninae sp. B BG-2022a
TGCCCCAAGTTTTCTAGAATTAAGACTATTTGTTAAACTATGAATTTATTTTTGACTGTGGTTCTAGAAATGTTATTTAGGGTTACGGTTCCAAAGTTTGAATGAACAAAAATAATAAAAATCAACTACAATAACCGAAAAATGGTTACACTTTAACCAAATTCCTAGGTTTTTCTTAAATGCCCATAATTTTCAAACTGCATGGGGTAGATTTTTTTCTGATTTTTCTCATGATGGATACAATGAATCCTGTCAGCCCGTTTCGGCTTGGCGTTGAGTTTTGGGACACCCTGTATATGTACAACCGAAGGAAAATGTTCAATTTTTCTGTTATTAAGTGCAAGCTGCTCACTTACTATCTAATGTAAAATAGGAAATCGGGACTTTGCTGTATATAAATATGAGGGAAGGATGCATCTCATAGTGGCCAGGACGAAAAGTCACCGCGGTGAAGTTGTTCGCGCCTCTCGTCCATGAAGGCTACTATACGGGTGTACCGACGAACGAGCGGGAGCAAAGGACAAGAGGAACCTCCAGAAATTTCTGACCGGTAAGCGTGCAAGCCCCCCGCTGTTTATGAGTACGGAACGACCGTAAAAAGTCGCCTGCTGAACGACTCTACGAATGCCACACCAACTGATCCTGACCAACGTAAAAGAGAGAGAAAAAGAGGGATCACGAGAGAAAAAAAACCACACGAGAGCTCTTCGTGCTGAACGGCGATGACGAGTTCAAAAGCCACTCAAGAGGAGCAAGAGACAGATCGAAATTATCCTCTTCGTCCTAACCTAACAAACCCAAAACGCGGCTCATATCCGACCAATGAAAATCCCATTAAGGAATTTACGTGGAAAGTCATATTCGGAGTGAACTGGACTCGTACGGAGTACAGAAAACCACCGATTTCCCGTGTTTACCGGAATCCACCATTCATTTCCCTCAAAACCCAAAATTTCCATGAAAAAATCTTAAAAAACTTCTAAAAACACAATTTTTTCATAGAAATGTTGGCTTTTGGTGGAAAAAAATGGCGGATTCGTGCTCAGGGGATCAAATTACATCGGAATGGACCTATAAAAAAAAATAAAAACTCCAACATTTTTTTGGATTTTTGGGGAAACAGTTTTTTCACTAAATCATTGATAACTTTTTTTGGCGTATTACATCCTCGAGTCCTCACGTCTCCAATAAGATCTCTCCCTACAAGCAGTTCTACAAGAAGCACTTTTCTGCGAGCATATTAAATTTTTTTTTTTTCAACGAGAGTTGGGACGAGGGGCACGCGGCAAAAGAGACTCCTCGTTTTTCAGTGTCAAAGCAGTCGAGAGCGTAGACTTGACGGATCAACTTTACGAGTTCTTGCGGGTAGCGCGAACCTCGCAAAACCAAGAGAGATATCGATAGCCCAACTGTAATTATGCGCTCTTGGGTCATTGCTTTCGTTGATCGTTCCACGAAAAACGATCTTCGTCCATTAAACATTATATATATATATAATTCTATAGGAGGTAACGGAGGTCTCGTTGAGAGTCCCGGGTGAGATCGATCCTTCATGGGGATCACGTTGGTCGCGCAGGCTCTCTTGTTTACATACCTCTTGGCCAAGACCGGTACGGAATCTGAAATCCAGCGGCACTTCTGATTTCCGTTCACGGGGTTTTGGTCCCTTCCCCTCTTCTTTTTGGGTCTCCTCCGGCCCCTCTGAGACTTTCACTCTCCGAGACGCATTTAGGATCATTTGGAAATTATCGCCACCGAGAGTTGCGCAATGACTTTGAGGATATCGTTTATCAATCGGTCATTGTGGAAAATGGAAAGCTGAACCAGGGGGGGGGGGGGGAATGAAACACTTTTGGAGATTTTAGGAGTTTTTGGCGTTGAAAAAGGAAAAGTTGGGAAGGTCCAGGTTCGGACGGCTGATCTGGGGATTTTGGTCGGTATTATCGGTAGGCTGAAGTTAACAAAACGGTGTCGTTGATCGAAAGTCTTTCGGGATGCAGACATGTAGGTATAGAGGCGAGCTGTCGGATTAGATTAGTTGTTTCGTAAGGACGCAGACCGCACACCGGGGTCTCTCTCTCTCTCTCTCTTTAGTCGACTCGTCGTACTGGTAACCGATCCTCGGCGTTTGGGTTCTCTCCCTTCTCGAGAACCTCGCCGCACCACTCAGGGTACCCCTCTTATCTCTTTCAACACCGTATATCTATACCTCGTTTGTAGCCAAGAAAAGTCAGTTGGAGCGTGTCCTGCTATGCCTATCTTATCCTCTAATTAGCAGGTATACAAGACCTCGGCTGATTAGGGACAAACGTCGAACCTGCCACACTCGGGGGCCCAAACTAACCGCTATCTCCAAAACCAATTTTCCCGCACCAGCTATGCTCTCTTTTCCTTCTCCGGTCGAATCCTTTTTCGGAACGTTTTCCCTAAGCCGATTTAGGACTTTGGAGCGCGCGGAGTAAGCACTTTGGCAGTTATTTTATTTCTAAGATTTCTTATTACCTAATTGGCTCATATTTCATGCAGCGCGCAAAAGTTATATGTCGACAATTTATTTCATGAAATACTGTTTTATGGAAAGAAAGAAACGTTGTTCCTCGAACTTTCGAAAAAATTGCCAAACTCAGTTAAAAAAACACACACACATTTTAAAAATCTACATTTTTTCAACACGTCCCAAAAAAGCAAGTTTTTTTTACCAACCGACCCTGATTTATTTTCGACTGTTTCCGAAATATTTCCGACCATCCGGATAAGGCGACAAACCCAAACAAACTCGATTCCTATTCCGGGATAGGAATAGTCTCAATGAATCCCTACGATTATGAAGTCTTCACGAAACTGACTTTTAGCCAGTGCCACAATGCGACACGTTGACCGAAGAACGACCATTGACAATTCGTACTTTCAACGTCCCAAAAATCCTGATCTTTCAATTCAATTCAAAAGATGAGAAGAACCGCATTCCCCGCCACCGTCCGCTCGTTTTTTCACTTCGATGACGAAAGCTGGCCAAGATTTTGTCCAAACCGGACACAAAGTCCCGGAATATCAGTCCATTATTTCCATCGTGTTTGGGCAAACGTTCAAAGCGAATCCGTTTGACGTTGCGATCTCAGACATTTGCACTTTGCAGCGGGCCATTATGAGAATCGTTTGGAATCTTGGTGGATCGTGTGCGTGATCGTGAGGGGAAGAAACCAGCATCTGGGCTTGAAGAATGCCCGGGCGACTTTTGCCTCCGGGCGACAATGCGCTCTCAAAATATTTATTTTTCTCGTTGTGATCGGGGCAGCATCCGGGCGAACGGTCAGCATCAATGACCACGGTAATCTCGTTAAGAGCGACAATGGAAGAACGAAATACGCGGTTTGACTTTCGAGTTAAGAGTTGCTTCGAAAATCACGAGGCTAGAAAGGAAATAGGAAACATAATAAAACGCTGCATCAATCCCTTTCAGTCAATTTCTTTTTTTTCTTTCTTTGCTTCTCGCGCTCTTTCTCTCTCTCTCTCTCTTATTTTCAGTGAATGACGCTTTTGCTCATTGGCGTATCCACAATTTTTTTCTTGACGTAGAGGAAGTGGAAAAACGCGATGAAGTATGAAAAAGCATAAAAATGTATTTTTTGACAGTAATCTTTTTTTATATAAAATTTATATTATAAACGGGGAAAATATGGAACATTTATTAAATCACACGTCTATATGGGTATTCTTTTCAATCTCTAACAATCTAACTTCGAAAAATAAACATTTTTTTATCATTATCTAAACAAACCCAAACAATTTTATTTCTGGAAGAAAAGGGCGTGGGAAAAGCATGACGAAATAAAACTTAGTCGTTATATTATTTCATTGATTAATTTTATAATTGTTTAATTCTCGTAACAGAATAGCTACTTTTCGAGCAAATTACAAAGTTAAAAACGTTTCGAACAGGTCGCGAGTTTAAAAAAAACTATTTTTTTATGTTTCTTTCAGTGAAGCTAAAATTAAATTGATCGATTATTTGGATGAAAAAATGTTGATTGACGTTTTACTGGGAGGAAGACCACCACGGTCCCCCTCTGGCTACGCCAATGTTCTTTCTAGGTTTTCAGCTTCCCAACGTTCTCCATCTTCTCTTTTCATTTTTATTCACGTCCTTCCTCTGTCCCCCTCCCTCTTGATCTCTTCCTGACTCCCCGTCCCCTTTCTTTCTTCCCCGTTCTTTTTCTCTCTTTTCCCTTTTCACCCGACTGTTTCCTCGTTGAAAAAAGCATCTTCTCCCTTCCTCTTTTTCGTGGAGATCTAATTTTCTGATTGGCCTCTCCGTCAGTCCGAGTGTCTTTTGGTTCACGTGGTCCTTATTTCCTTCAGTTTTGAATGCGTGGCGTCATACTTTCTTCCACTTGCGACATGAAAAAAAAATCTAAGGTTAATCCAGCCTCCGTACATCAGAATGCATTTTCCTGTCGCGATTCATGTTGCCCGGACTGCCTTTCCTAGTTTTCTGACGGCACGGGGAAACCGGTGGAAAATCGGTGCCAGAATAGATGGCCGCCTTATTTTTTTTTAATTATCTTTTTAATTATTTTTTTTCAATCCAAACGGAAAAACACCAAATAAAAACAAAATCAAGAAAGAACGTCTACTCAAATTACCAAAAAACATAAATATCAAAAATCAAGAAGAACCCTTACAAACATTGTCAAAAGCTTTCGAAATTAAAAATAAATTCCCAAATAACCATAAAAAAAAATCTTTCCTCTGAATCCCATTAAAAAAGGGTACCTTTGGAACTTTAAGTTCTCTAACAGTGTTTATAAGCCCAAAAAATGGTAATACTCCGTACTGCAATCATCTGTGCAGAATACTAATTCTCCGAGACGTCAAGCATGATCTCTTTAATTTCGATAATAAAATAATACCAAAAGCTTCAATTTTGATAACAATCTTTTTCTACTAATCTGATTTTTGCTTCAATTTCAATAACAATCTTTTTCCACTAATCTGATTTTTGCTTCAATTTCGATAACAATTTTTTTCCACTGAATCTCGTTTTGACATTTCAAAATAATATTTCAAAATTGCACGAGGCTGCGAAACTTCTCTAATATTGGGCCAAGTTTCAGGGTCTTCGTATTTCCGCAGCTTCTTCAAAGTCCCTTGATGCATTAGAATTTGCAGACCATGACAAAAGCGTTCTGGGAACTTTTGCCTCGGGCGAAAACGGTGGCCAGCAACGAGAGCATTTATAAGGAAAATAACGATTCTCCTCGAATCCTGCATGGGTGGGCGCGCACTCACGACGATTATTCCCGTCATGCGAGCTCTTCGGTGATAAAAGTTAAACATGCTTAACCATCTGTACGTGACGTCTGTCTCGTTACCTCGTGCCTCATCGACGCGACGCACGGCTATTGTATACCCGTGACATTGAGATCCTCTTCGCGCGCACTCGGCTACCGGGTTCCCGTAAGGTTATTAAGCGACTGATGCGCAAACCTCTTCGAGCATTCTTTCTTACTCCCTCGAAACTCCTGCAACGATTTCCGGTCACATGCGAGAATGCGATAAACTGCGCAACGATTATATTTTCCAATAGGATTGAAGCTTCGCAAAGCCAACGGAAATTCTTCGTTTCTTCGCTCGATTATCATCTTAAGAGGCTAGTCCACTGTGAGCATTCGAAAAATGTCTGGTCGTTCGATTGGAACTTTGCAACTCGAATGATAATTCATATTTTCAATATATTTATAAACAAATGAATATTTAATAAATAATATTTTTTGAATATTTATATTACATTTGTTTGGGTTTGTTTGGGTTACGTAAAACAACTAACCCAAACAAATAAATATTATATAAATATTTATTTGTTTATGAATGTGTTCAAAATGTTAATTTTGTTATTTATATATATATATATTGGAACGAGCATACGAGAATACGAAAAACGACAGTGCACGCGAAACGAGGAAACGAAGGAAGATCGAGGAAGAAAAAGTTTGGCCGAGAGGCGCGAGTAGGACTCTTGGCAATCGGGGGCGCGCGCGAGAGTCTTCCCGATCGGCCGCAAATGAATAATCCCGTGAAGATCGTATCTTTAATTATATAGGTACTGGGGGCGAGAGCGGTCTCTCGGGCAACAATAGCGCGATTGTCCGGGACGATAGCCTCTCTCTCGCTCTCGCTCTCGCTCTCCACCTATTTCTCTCGTTGGCGAGAGGGGGCAATTCGCGCACGAGGGAAGCGCACACGCTTGCGACTTCTCGCACGTTTCTCACTCCGTACTAAATTTATACACGTGTACACGCGTATACCTTCGTGGAGAAAAGGTTTAACCAAAAGAGTTACACGTTAAATACAGAGAGATATCACGCGCAAAATGACTTCGTGTAGGTGCTATTATGGTCTCGCGTGAATCTTCGTGTAAGAAAAAAACAAAGAAAAAAATGAAGAAACAAAAAACAAACGAAAAACTGCCTGTTAAACGGAGAGGCGGGAGGGGCGCCAAAGTTTTAACCGACGCCTCCGCAATCAAATTACAGCTCGGGACACGAGAGGCCCATGAATTATTTATGGATAAACGCGGCGTGCGCCTTTTTTCATGTGCGCATGCGCGCGCCCGCGAGTATTCGTGTCTATATATATAAATATGAATATATATATATATATGTTTATGTATATAGAGAAACACATGCGAAAAAACGCACGAAAAATGTCCCATGAAATATACCAACCCGTACGCGTTTTCGTCCCCGAGTAATCTCTTCTTTTTTTTTTATGACTTTTCCAGTTACGTAACAATCGAGTAACGGTCACGCTTTTCTGCGACGCAACGACGGCGTATTCGACGCCAAGGTATTGGGAATCTTCCGTTTTTCCAATTACGAATAAATTAGAATTCATGCTTAATTCGAGGCATATTTTACAACCTAAAATATTCAATCTCTACCTAATTCAGTGAATTAATAATTAATAATAATTGAGAATGAATTTGAAAACTATCACTGTGATTTGATTAATATAATTTTCAAAGTACTGTTTATTTCGTTATCTTATATAATATTAATATTAATAAGCAATGTAATATATTTAATACAGCATAAAAAAATGGCGGAAAAAAATGGAATAAATGGAAAATAAATTAAATTTAACGAAGAAATAAATACATTCGGCTGTAAGTTTATCATTCGACATGAGAATATTCATAAAATAGGCGTAGAATTTTCCTCCTGCAACCTTCGAAGGCTACCCGTGTTAGAAATTTTCGTATGGTCGTACCCTCAACTCCGGGAGTCACGATTTACCGATCATACGACACGCAGACCGCGAACTATTCTACCTCTCTGTAATATCTCGAATACGAGTTTGTCCGCGTGTATTGTACGCGCAACGCCTTCCTAATGCCAAATTGCTCGCGAGACTTCATCGTCCCACCTTTTATTTGTAATATTACCAATCGACAAACACTGCTGATACAAGCAGTGTACGAATATACATTCGTACATCGAAGACTGTATTCTTGACATCCTTTCTCTCTCTCTCTCTTTCTCTCTCTTTTACTCCGTTTTTATACTCGTGCTACACGTGTTTCCCTTCAGCAGGAACCATCGAATTTTTCACGAAAAACGATCCTGTGTGGTGTCGTAAGACGCTGCCCAGACCTGGGCCGAATGGGTCTAGACCCATTATTGGTAATACTCCGTACACAGATCGACACGTGTCGAGCATCGTGTAATTCGAGAACGAAAAACGATTACACGACTAAAACGACCCACAGAAATGCGTGACATGTGTTTTTGCTTTTTTCGTTTTTTTTTTTAAAGGGATTATTCCCATTACGATTAACGATGAGGTGAAAAAAAAAATTTGTAAACGGTGAATTTATAGGGCTGAAAATGTTTGGCATGATTTTGCTTAAAATATAACTATGAGAATTAATAAAAAAGGGGCTAGAAAAATTATTGAAAAACAACACTAAGCCTAGAAGTTTGAAAATACGGAGAAAAAGTTTTGAAAAGTTTGTATTTAGTGCCTTCGAGTTTTTTTTCATATTAGTTTCTAAATACTTAAAATTTGCAAATACTTTAGAATTGTAAATCCATAAAAATTACTTTAAAAACACACACACACACACACACAATTGAACGGTATGGAAAAAATCATTTTTTTTAAACTACGAATACGATTCTTTGAAAAATAAGAATATAAAATCTAAAAAATGACGAAAATTCCGCTATCACTGTTTTCCTCCCTCTCTCTCTCTCTCCCTGTCTCTCCATCTCACCCCCCACTATTTTTTCTTAAATATACAAAAACCGGGAAAGATACACGTCGGAACAAAGCGAACGCGATAAGGACGAATGCTAAGCCCAGTATACCATCGAATGTAAGACGAATACCATCAGGACTCTAATTGAAATCATTTCTGGATGAAATCTCAGTGTACAGGACAAAAATTTGGGAAAGAAGTCGATGTTGAAAGTGAATAAAATACGGGTTCGAGACAAAATCAAAACAAAAATTTCAAAGCATCTCTACGTCTGCGGAACTTCCTCGGCCTGAGGCGGTTCCTTCCTGTGTGCCACGTTGTTCATTAGGCATATTAGTCACACCTCGACCGTATTTCACGAACGCTCGTGTCTTTTCTCGCGTCACGCACACCGGCAAATACGTGTGCGCGAGTGTTTACGACGTGTTCTGTACTCGCGCGTTTTTTTCCATGTTTTTTTTTTCCACGGTCGTCCTCGAAGCCCTACGATAAATAGGAGAGATGCGTGGCCGCGCGTACTCGCACGTTCGATGATCAATCGACAGCTTCCCGGTAGCTTCGGTCAACGTCTCGTAACGAGAGAAAAAATAAACGGGGAATAAAAAGAAAAGAACGAAAAACGACAACGCGAGAGAGGGCAAAAAGTAGTGACTGTGCGGAGTCTCTCGTTCGCGCAGTAAAACTCCCGTGCTGTCTCCATTGTCCCCGCGTGATTAATAAGCCATTTGTAAGAGCTGGGCAACCTCGCGCGTAAAACTCGCCCGCTCGTTCACCCTTGATTCTCACTCGGTTTAAAGTCTCGGCGAGAGCGTGCTTCGTAAACGAACGAGCCCTTTCTCCCTCTCTCTCTCTCTCTCTCGCTCTGTCTCTCTCGGTGTCCGTCTTTGTCTGCAGGTACCTGAGTATCCATGTATCTAAGTATCTCAGTATTTCTATATCCAAGTATAAGAATATCTAAGTACTCGTACATGTTCAAGTATTTATGTGCCTAAGGATCTTATGTTTTTAAGTATCTCAATATATGTTTATCCAAGTATATATCCAATATATATATCTAAGTACTCATATACATTCATGTTTAGGTATGTATCGATCCAAGTATTTATTTATCGAAGTATCTCAATATTTATACTATATGCAAATAGATGAATATCTAAATACTCGGATACAGGGTGTCCCACGTAAGAATGTCATCCGTAAAATGGGGAGTTGGCCGTAAAATTCTGAGTCGATTGATACAAGCATGTACGGTTTCCGGATCAACGCCTGAATTGTTATTCATTTTGAAAGGCAGCCAATCAGGCACGCACTTTTAGCGGGCTTAGCCTCAAAATGATTATTATATTTAGACGTTTAGTGTCATATCGTGGTCCATGACGATCTATTTTTATACCTTGAAGACAAAGCCACCATTTAATTCGTCTTGAACTCTCGATTTCTAGGGAAAAATGTCGAAAAAATATTCTGGAAAGGTTTTTCGCATTTTCCCAGTCTAATTTTGCACTTTCGGCAAAATTTCAGGCATATTCATAATCAGCGGAAAATTTTCGATTAAATAGCCCCTTTTGAGAGTTTAAAAACGGAAAAAAATATTTTTCGACTTTCCCGGCCACTTTTCCGGAATCTCAAAAATCACGAAATTTCAAAGGGTCGTGGGGTGAGCTTCTTATTAGCTATGGAGATTTATTCGGTGGGTTTGGACAAAGTTTTTGCCTGACTTAAATAATGGCGTTGGATTCGTATCGATATCTCGTATAGTTTTCCCGGAAAGTCCACTTGAACAACCGCAAAAAAAGAGGCAAAGGGGTATGGAAAAATTGGCAAAAATCGATGGTCCAAATTTGAAATTCTGCAAAAAATCGAAAAATCATCGGATTTGAATGATTGAAAAAGCATGTTGAAGAGAAAATCATAACGAAGAGATTGAGGGCAGAGTGGAGTGCCAAATCCTAAAAGAAAAAAAGTTATCGATGATTGAGTAAAAAAACTTTTTTCCCCCAAAAACCGAAACATTTTTTTGAATTTTGTAATATTTCTTTTGTTAGTCCATTTCGATGTAATTTGATCCCCTGATCACGAATCTACCATTAATTTCTCCCAAAACCCAAAATTTCTATGAAAAAATCGTAAAAAACTTCTACAAACGCAATTTTTTCATAGAAATGTTGCGAATGGGTATATTTTGCGAAATATTTTCCCCAGAGAGAGAGAGAGAGAGAAAGAATAGAAAGGTGAAGAGGAAACGAGACATTCTTGATGAACCGCGGACGCAATAAAAGCCCACTCGCTCCTCATGTTCTCCAAGTACGTCAATTTCCTCCGAGTATTCAACGGCGCAATGAGCGTTTGCCACGATTGTCACTCGCGAGTGAAATTGTCAACATACGCGCATAACCAGCAGCGTCGTTTCGAATCTTTTTGTACCATCCTTATTTCTTATTTGCGTGTTGTTGTTGTTTTTGTTTTCTTTTTCTTTTTTTCTCTTTTTTATTTCGTTCTCCTGCCGTGTGATTTACACTTCCCACGATGGGGAGTCATCGACCATTCGCGCCAAAGTGCTCAAGGATTCTACAATCGTCTGGACTCCCGAGAGTTCCCCCGACCACCCCGCCCCAACGGGCCACCACGTGCGGCGTGCTAAATCGTCATCTTTCTCGGTAGATACAACACTTCGCGGTCCTACGTTACAATATCCAGGAACGAGAGAGACGGAGAAGGGAAAAGATGAAAAAAGCGCGATTGACGGTTGGCGGAGGGGCGGGGGGGGGGGGGGGTGGAGCGAAGCGAGCAATTATTATGGAAGGGATATCCAGAATCACGCTTCTCTTCGTTCCCTAAAAAAGAATTTCGATACCCTCGTCCCAAGATCGGATATATATCGTCGCAGATTGATCGACGCAACGATTAGGGTTCTTTGGAGCACGCCTTCCGTACGTGCACGTGCTTACCTCCTGTGTCCCCGCAAACCTACAGGCTACCATCCATAAAGAGTTTCGCGATGAATTCTAATGTTTCGGCAACTCGTTTCCGGCAATTTTTCGTCGTTGGTATAAAACAACTCGATGGGAAAGAAAGGATTCGGTGGATCATGAAAATCGTTGAGATTGATAAGTGGCGATAATTGAGACGAAACAGGGATCCGATTCGTTCGTTACGACGATGTAAGTGTAACAATACTTGAAATCACTTTGTAGCGTGAAATTTTTTAAATTCAAAATTTTTTAAATTTTACTCGAAAAGTTACGAAAGTATCCGGTAACAGCTCTCGTTGAACAATAAGAGGAAAACAAATCAGCTGATCGGGCCAATGAAGCGAGTGAAAAAAATGAAGAAAAAAATGAAACGAAATGCAAAAAAAATATGACTCAAGTTGGAAGAAGAGAAAAATAAAACTAACTGATCTCGAAGGCGGAATGGAAGTCTTTTTAACCAGAGCTTCTGTGAGATCGTTCGGGTATCGTCATCGTCGTCCTCGCCGTCGCGATAGCCAGAGGCAACGATTAATTAGGGAAATAGGATCGTTGGAAAATTAACGACTCTGACCGTCGAGATTTTTATTTTTTCGTTTTTTATTGGAGCCAATCCTCATATATAAACATACGGGGACGTAGTTACCGATGTGGACGCGATAATAGAACGTCGATGTGAATATATATATATATATATATATACAGCCTTCGCCAAAAGTATTAGGCATCCAATAATTTTTCTATTCGGACGAAAAATCGAATTTCTCGGCGAAAAAAAAATCGTAAAAATTTGTTCAAAAAACGAAACTAAAGCTAACAGTTACCTCTTCAAACATCTAATTTCTTCGGGATCACCATTTTCCTAAGTTCAAGCGTTTTCTAAGTTTTTTGTTCTGACACTAAATTCGATATCTCGGCGAAAAATGATCGTAACTCAATTTACCAAACGGCGTTTCAACGAGGACAAGAATCGCTTCCTATTGCTCTTTCATTCTTATTTTTGCGATTTTTTTTGTAGCCGGTACGTCACTTCGAAAATTACGGAATTTTCCACTGTTTTCGTACTTTGCATAATCGCTTGCTAG